>JAODAL010000025.1:0-140000 GCA_025379985.1 Phyllomedusa bahiana
AATTTTTAAATTTAAAAAAAAAATTTTTTGTTAAAAAATTTGGAGTTTTTTAGAAAATTTTTTTTTTTTTTGTGATAGGTTTTTCTCCAGAAGGGGGGGCACGCAATGGAGTGCCTCCATTATAAAAATTCTTTATAGGGGCCGTCAGGATGATGTGTTTATTATTTTTTTTTTTTTGGTTAAATCACATGCTGGGCATTATATAATACATTTTTTTTTTTTGGAAAGGGCTCCCTCAAAAACTGGAATTGCCCATACTTTTGAATAAATGAGATGGGATCTTACTTTTTCCAAGGTTTTGTCAAAATTTTTCCTTAAAATTCTGGTACCTTAGGGTATTTAAGGATGGAAATTAAGACAGATCATTTGTCAAAGAAGGCAGGAAAAATTTGCGGGTACTTGTAGTTATCACCCAAAACATATAGGGATTTCCCCCTTTGGAGCCAGTTATTGAGGATGGGAGGATAGTCTCGGGATGACTCTAGTTTTTTTCAGTGACGGGAAAACCCTTTCCGGAACAGTGGAACGTTTGAGAAGGTTTAAAAGGGATACTTTTAAAACAATTTAAAAAGGGGAAAGCCGGAAATTTCCCTTTGCTCACTTAGTAAATTGGGGATTAAATACTGAAAAAATTTAAAGAAAAATGGCATATTCCAGAGGGATTTCCCCAAAATTCTTTAATTTCTGGGTTCCCATTATGGCCTATAAGGGTAAAAACCTAGGAAATTTGGAATCAGACTTTTTGGCATGATCTTATAGACATCTTTTTTACTCCCCCAAGATGGGTAATTTCCCTTGTTTAAGTTGCTGTTATTGCAATAATATGATTGAGGGGGAAGTTTTTTTCATCCATATCGATAAGCCTTAGGGTTTTAAGGGCGATTTTTCTTGTCGTACCATAAAAAACTATATAATTTTTTGTGGTCAATGTAGTATGGTATATGTGAAGGAGATGACAATGGAGGTTAGATAAAGAATAAATAAACATAAGAGTACCATATGTCGACAGATGTCAGATTTGCCTGTAGCTCACCATTTTGTTGAACATAAACACTTCATTTCACAATTGAAATTGGGTGTAGACCATTTTTTCCCCCTTGAGGGGGGTTTTGGTATCAGAAAAACTGGTTGAGAAAAGGTTTGAATGGAATTAATTTAAAGGGGGGTTGTCCGCTACAATGATGGGTTTTAATAAAAGATCTTTAAAAAAAAACAGCTTGAATATATGTTCATTACAAAGCCCTAGATTTTGATTAGCCCTTTTATTACAATCACCCCCTCAAATCTTATAGAGTGGCCCTTTACCCTTATTTAGGGCGTGGGTCTGAATGATCATCACCTTTGAAGACAGGTCTGAAGAGACCCCCCCCACAGAATTGCTTTCTGTAGTGCAGGGAGGGGGGGGAGGACTCTGGTGTCTGTGTCCATGCTCCCCGGATTAACCCGTGGTGCCTGTTTCCTCCTGCTCTCAACCAGATAGATGTACGCAGGCCCCTTTTTGTTAAAAAATCATGATATTCTTTGGAAGGGGATATACAATACTATACAAATTTTGCTGAATACTTTATGCCCCCTTATTAGGGAACATTAGTATAAAACACTTCCCTTTTGTTGTGGAGATGTGGGATTGTAAGCTAAGCGGGGATATGGGAACCATGCACCCCTCTCCATTGCCCCATTTTCAATTCCTTTTCTACACTATAGATCAGCCCTCTCTGTAACAGACCTAGGCGGGCAACCACGGGGTGAACTCTGGCAGAAAAACCCCCCCCCCCTGTATAGAAATTACGTAGCTCCCTGTGTGCTGATGGGAGGGGGGGGGGACAGAAAGAAGACAATAGCCCCCCCTCTTTCAACTTCCGGGGTCACTGACAGGCTAAAAGCTCGTTGAGACAACTCCTTTAATCTTTTTCTCCCTCTGGGTTTAAAATTTTAAAATTTAAACCAAATAATTCTAGAATCAGAATCTTCCGTGTAGGAACAGTGCCTTTATTGGATAAATTTGGATGGATATTTGATCAATTTAAATGGGCAGGATGTGATTGTGGTTCCTGTATGTTAAATATTTATTATAGTCTTTTTCGGACGTGAAATGGATCCTCTGGCCACCCCAAGCGATGATTAAAAACCACCCCGGGGGAAAAATCTAAGAGGGGTTTTTCACCCGACCCCCGCAAGCGGGGGGCTTTCTGCGGGGGATTACTACCCCGGTCGCACCCCTACGTTACTTGCGCGTGGCAGGCAGGTGTTGGTGGAAAAAAATGTAAACAGGCTCTACGGGGGCAGGCAAATCGGCGCGGCAATGGTTTTGTGGGCAAAGGGGCGGAGGGAGAAAGGGACGGTACACGTAATGGGAAAAAAACCTTTAGGAACGCTTCTTCCAGGCCAAGGCCTACGATTTGGCAAAGGGCGGGGGGAAGAGGGGGGGGTAAAAGGGGGGCCCGTCCCCGGGGAAAACCAAATCCCCGGGTACTGTCCCTTTAAATTTCCGGAGTGCCGCCCCCAAAGCACCTAAGGGCGCGCTGCACCCGGCCGGCAGCAGGAGGCGGCCAGGACGGGCCGGGCGGGGAGGAAAATTTTTCCCCCGATCCCGGGTTGCCCGGGGGCCCGGGTGGGCCCGCGGCACCGCCCATCGGGGTCTGCGGCATTGGGGTGTGCTGCCCCCCAAAACCCGGGGTGCAGGGCACCCGTAACATTTCCCCCCCCTTAGGCCCCCCCCTTTTTTGGGCCCGCATAAACTTAGACAAGAGACCCCTATCCGGATGTTTTCCTCTGGCTCCCCGCCCTTTTCCCTCGGGCCCCAAACCCCTCCATCCCCCAAAAAAAAAATCGTCTTCCCCAAACCCGTCTTAGTGGCCAAAATCTCTTTGACGGCAAAAATATTGGGGAAATCAGTAGGGGAGGGGAACACGGCCCGAGAGAACGGTTATGGGTACGGTTTGTAGGGAGACAAAAGGAGTTTGGATGCGCATGGTCGGGGGGGGCGGACTTGTACCCACGGGTTTAAATGCCCAGGACTTAAAAGGGCCCTAAAAAATGGGGACCCAGCTTGAGCTGGGGTTTTTTTAAAACGGATATTTTTTGGGCAGACGCCACACTTATCCCCCGGGACAAGGAAAGGGGGGGGTTCTTCTTTTTTTTTCGCTTGGGTCTTCATGGGGGCGGGCCTGAAGCAGGGACTGGCCGTTCCCCCCAGACACGGATAGGTCACGGACCAGATGTCCACGCAGGGACTGGGGAGGAGGCAGAGGGCAGTGGAAGGGGTGGGCGGGGATGCGCCAAAAGCAAGGAAAAGGGGGATGCCCCAGCGGAATCAGAGTCCAGGGAATTAACAAAAAATTCCCCCAAGGTAGTAGACTGGACCATTATCTTGTTTGGCAAAGTAAGTGGCGGAGAAAAAGTACCTAGGACTGATTCCCCTCCCCCTTTGCCCATTGGATTGCGGGTTTTGGTACGCAGAGGAAAGTCCAGTTCCACTTGCGTAGCGAGAAAGGGGCCCCTCGCCAAAATTTTCGAGCAATGGACCCCCCGGCCGGAATTTGGGATGGGGGGAGTCCATGCAGACGGAAAATTTTTTTTTAAAAAAAAAATTGGCGAGCCGAGGGCAGAAGGAATCCCGGAAAGGGAACAAAAGACCATTTTGGGAAAAAAAAGGGTCGTGACTCCCCAAAAGGGACCGTTTTACCTTCGGGGCGGAAGTCAGTTATGAAGCCAGGGGCAATTTGGCTCAAGGACGCTGGGCACCGGCAGAGGTTGGAGTATTTCCCGCGGTTTTTGGGCGGGGGGACTTATTGCGGGCACAGGTGGGGCACCCCCACAAACCCCTTTTACATGTTAACAGCCGGGCCCCCATAAAACCGGGAAATAAAACAAAACAAGCCCTTCAAACCCCCCAGGGTGTCCGGCTATGGGGGAACATGACCCATATCAGGACCCTCAACGGAGCGCGGGCCACTACTTTTCCCTGGGGGTACCCCTTGGGGGGTTAGTGGGAGCCACAACTTTGACGTTCCGGGGTACAATTTTAAACATCGGGAGGCAGGGGGAAAAGGGCATGGCCTTGAGGTTCTTTTCTGCCGTGGAAGGGAGTGTAGTTAAAGGGCAAAGAACAGAGACCTTTCTCGCTTGAGAGGATTCAGACGTTTTGCTTCTGGAGTAAGGGGTTTTTGTGGTCAGTGAAGATTAAGGGGGAAACTTTGCACCCCCCAGGGGGTGGCGCCATTCTTCTAGGCAATTTTAAGGGCTAAAAGTTCCCGACCCCCGATGGTTATAGTTCTTCCTACTGGTGAAAAGGTTTCCTGGAAAAGAACCCGCAGGCCCGAGTTTTCCCCTTGGGGCCCCCTTTTGGGGTGAGCAGTGCCCCACCCCCTATGGAAGAGGCGCCACTTCCAGAAAGAAGGGTTTCTCGGTATCTGGCCCGGATAAACCGGTTCGGGGCAATGCGCCTTCAATTTGGGAAAAGGCTTCTTCGGCGGCGGGGCCCAGTTTCGGGTTGGCATGTTTTTTGTAGGGCACAATAGGTCTACCAACTTTGAAAAATGCGGGATGAATTTGGGTATAATTTGCAAAAAACCCGGGAAAGTTGTATACCCTGCGGCCAACAGTCGGGGCCACTGTAGGACGGCAGAGATTTGGGGTGGGGTCCCCCGCAGCCCCGTAAAAGGGATTATTACCAAGAAACGGAGTTGGTCGGGTGAAATGGACTTTTCCAGTTTAGCGAAAAGATGGTTCTCGCGGGGGTTCGGACCTCCCGCACATTAAAGTGGGACCCAATCGGGTGAGAATACCGGATGTCTTTAAGTAGACCACTACACAGCATATAGGAGGCCCTTGAAAATGTCATTGACAAATTCGGAAGAGGGCCCGGGGACGTTGCATAAGCCAAAGGGGGTATTCCGATCCCAAAAGTGCCACACAGATGAAGCCCTTCCACCGGCCTTCCCGGACCCGGTGAGATTATTCCCCCCCCCAAAAACCCAATTTGGAAAAGACCTGGCCCCCGGAAGGGTTCAAATTCCGTAAATAAAGGCAGAGGGTAACCATTCTTGGGGGTTTTCTTATTTAGCCCACGTAGTCAATTTGCTGGTTCAGGGATCCTCTTTCTTCTCCACAAAGAAAAATCGGCACCCCCCGGAGAAGTAGATTTGCGGATAAAACCCCTTTCGAAATTTTTTCTTCCAACCCCAAACACCCCGAGTTTTTTGGGGTACGGAGAGCGGGTGCCACCCCCGGGGAGGACGGTCCCGGGTCAGGTCATGGGGGGAATCAATGGGGGATGAGGAGGAAGTGTCTCAGCTTGCCCCTCGGAAAAAACATCTTGGAAGTCCTGATAAGGTTGTGGTAAACCTAGTGGTTGGGAAGGGCTGTGGGGGGCTGGGACGCACCCCCCGGCGGGGTCCCAAAGACAACGAGACTGGCAGTCCGGGCCCACGCAAAACTTCCCCCGTCTTTTCCAAACCAGCATAGGGGCGTGACGTTAGCCCAAAGAAGCCCCATAGAACAGCCCAGGAAAACGGGTGGGAACCCAAAAACGTGATCCTTTTTCCCGGCAGGGCTTCCCATTTGTGGACCCCTGGGTTTATTTTCCGGGGTGGATGGGTGCTTAATGTTCCCATGACGGAGGAGATGACCAAGGTTTTGGGTTAGGGGACCACCGAGAGACGATACTTTCACCAAAGAAGCATCCATAAGCTCCCAGCCCATCCGGAATCCAGGAGGGCCACACTCGGAAAAGAAAACCAGAATTGAGTAACCAGAGCTGGCAGCATGAGCCGTGGGGAGGGATTCTCACACCTAGGGGGCGCCCTCCCATGAATCCGGTGCGTGCGGTTTTTTCCCCCAGTTGCCGAAGAATTTGGGGAAACCCCCACGGGAAGTGTTCGGGGGGCCCTTTCAGTAAGAAAAACTTTCCCCCACGCCGCGGGAAGCTCTTCGGAGAGGCGGGGACTGTCACTTGCATGGTCTTCCAAGGGTGGCTGGGAGGGAGGCGAGGAGGGCGCTGAAAAAACTGGGCCCAAAACGGGGTAGCCCCAGTTTGAGCGGGGTTTGCGTTTTGGGGAGCTCCTCCCTCTCTCCGAGAAAGGATGTCATGCGGTTTGCCGAAAAGGGTGGCTTATTAATAGTCGGAGAGTCCCGGGGGGCGTGGGCATTTAATTGGCCGGAGAGGCCCTTCTTGAAAGTGGCACACAAAAGCAGCACTTTTACGCCATTCAGAGGCTAATGTGAAATTGCCGGGTAGTCCCCCAAGGGGGAGTTCCCCGTGTAGGTTTAATAAAGCGGTTTCAGCAGAGAGGGCGGGGGGTTCGAAGACTCCGCGGAACCCTGCAAGAAATTTGCCAATCCCCTGTGATGGACGCCCCGGCCCAAAATGGGGTGCCCAGGCCAGGGCTTTCCCGGTAGGGCTACCACGAAAGGGCCCTTGGACCTTTTGGAAGGGAACTGCCAGCCATAAGTTCCCCGTGGGAGCCATGGGTGTGAACCCCTGCAGGCCTTTGAGTCCCCCCAAAATTGTCGGGCATGGGCAAGCGGAGTTTAGGGCCGGCGGATGTCCCCCGGAAAAAGACTGCGCTGCTTTGGCCCCGGCCCCCTTTTTCTGCTTTTGAGGGCCCGGAGCTGCGTCATATAGTCAGTTTGGGTTTAGCTGTTGGTTGTTGGGATCTCCAGATTTTTTGGCCCCGTGGAGTAAAGGTCGGGACCTCGGGGAGAGGCCCCTTGGGGGGATCCATGGCCAAAAGAAAATGTTCGGAACTGGTGTGGATCCCCTGGGCCACCACAAACGAGAGAAACCACGCCAGGGGAACGGAATCTAAGAGGTCCGGTTTTACCAAGCCCCCCGAAAGCGGGATGGGCTTGCTGCGGCGGTTATACCAGGTCCTACCCCTGAGTGACTTGCTTTCGTGGGAGCCCAGGTTTGGTGGTACAAAAGTGAAGCAGGGGGCGTAGTCGGGAAAAGGCGAAAGGTCAGGACAGGCCCGGCAATGGTTGTGGTCCCGGGACGGAGGCGAAGGTACCCCTACACAGGAAAAAGGAAAAGCACTTTGGAACGCTTCCTCCCGGCACAAGGCACTATCGATTCGGCAAAGGTGCTGGGGAAAGGCAGGGCTAAAATGGGACCGGGCCCGTGAAACCAATCACGGCTACTTCCCTTTAAAATTTTCCGGCATGCCCCGCGCACCATAGAGGGCGCGCTTTTCACCCGGCCCAGAGGGGGGGGCGGCCAGGAGGGGCCAGGAGCTGGCGGGGAAGTGTTCCCCAGACGTGCGGGGGTCCCCCGGCCCGACTGGGGGCCGCGGCCCGGCCGCACAGGGGGTGCTGCGGCATTTGGGGGGTGCCCCGGACCCGACACGTAAGCAGGGGAACCCGTAAAAATTCTTTGACAATGGGATTTCATTGGGGTTTTCAGTGGCAACATAAATGTATAAACTATATTAGCCAGCTTAAATAGTCCTTCTTATTGGGCATCACAGTGATATATGGGGGGCCAGGTTACTATATTGATGCCGCACACCTTACAGCCACACCTTGTTTGTTGGGTGAGTTGTTTTGCCCTTTAAAAGGGTTAACTGGTGCCTTCAAACGTTAAATTTCCCTTTTTTTCGATGTTTTTATCCCGTGTGGTGGGCCCTTGCCCGGGCCCCCCAATGGGGGTACAGGCATCAGGTGTATGGGGGCCCGGCCAGAAGTGAAGCAAGTGGGGGGCCCGCCCTCACGGCAGGTACCGCCCCCTTGTCCAACAATGGAAGGGAGAGCAGACCGCAGGCCTGCTCTCCCTACCATCACAATCAGCTGTGCTGTCAGAGAGGGCCCGGGCTGCTAGTGAAGCTGTACATAACATAGTCAGTGTCACTTACTTCAGCTTGAAGCATCCTGTGCATGGAGCAGTCCGCCCCTCCCCCCTCTGGCCACCAGCAGATCAGTGACGTCACGCCCACAGCCAGAGGGAGCCGGGAGGGAGGGGGTGGGGGAAGGACCGACTGCTCCATGCACAGGATGCTTCCACCTGAAGTAAGTTACACTGAATGTAATGTAAAACTATTGTGTGCTGCCGACTCCACCTGCAGTGCAGCCCCCTATTTTTACCATAGGTAAGCCAGGCCAGTTCAAAGTTCTGTGGGGCCCCAATCAAGTCTCCTAAGATTTGTGGGGCCGTGCACAAGGCTCCTAAGATTTGGGGGCCCAACTCAAGTCTCCTAAGATTTGTGGGGCCATGCACAAGGCTCCTAAGATTTGTGGGGCCTTGAGCAGGGCCCCACAAATCTTAGGGGCCTTGTTTGGGTCCCCACAAATCCTAGGGGCCTTTAGCGGGCCCCACAAATCCCAGGGGCCTTTAGCGGGCCCCCCATATCTTAGGGGCCTTGATTGGGGACCCCAAATTTTAGGAGCCTTGATTGGGGGCCCTGCAAATCTCGGGGGTCTTGAGGGGGCCTCTCAAGCCCCCTGGGTACTGGTGGGGCCCCGCTCAAGGCCCGGGTTGCTGAGCGTGGTTGGTGGGGGCGGGGCGATGGGGGTTGGGTGGGGGGCGGGGGTTAACAGAGGGCCCAGGCACTTTAGCTGTAGGGGGGCCCTGAAATTTCTGATGACGGCCCTGACCTTAGCAGCCCCTTAATCTTATCTGTGTGACTGGACTTGATAAATACAATTGTGCTATCGTTATATAGTTTGTTGCGTTTGACATACCTCTATTGCAATAATTAGTGAGACTTTGTTACAATTTTACAATTTACATCTGCTGTTATGCTATGTGATCGTGTAATACGTCTAGTATGGGCATCTGACATGCGCATTGGTGTTTGGAAGCCGACCGTCTAATGGTCATGTGCGACTTGGAGTGACATGCGCAATGGGGAAACCAAGTTTTACTATGAACCATCTGTTGGTTCCACTCACCGCACTACAGCTGGTAAAAGTTGTTTTATATGATGCTTGATAACTGTCAGCCACTCTCTTCTGTCTATTTGATTGGATAGATGTAAATATGCACTTTACATATGTTGATACGATTTTATTATGTCGGTGTTTGGGGATTGGGTTTTGTATGTTTTTTTTAACACTGATGCACCAAGCAAAACCACTCTTTTTGGGCATAAAATTTTTTTTTATTTGGTTTTTTTTTTTAATTAAAAACACTCATAGTTTTGTTTTGGAAAAGTTTTCCCAAATTGTTTTTTGGGAAGCCCCCCCTTTCAGCTACTGTACATAAAAATATTGCCTATTAATTTTGAGACCTCTCAGACATAAATGCCTGCATTTTACCACATAACACAGTGTGCAGAACAGAACTATATTGTGCAGTACGCAATACCAAGTCACATATCTGTCTGTCTCACACGTGTCTGTCTCACACATCAGTCTGTCTCGTGCATTTGTCTGTCTCACATACCTGTCTGTCATCAGGTCACCATCACATGACAGTGAATATAACACTGATAGGTATACAGCCCCCTGTAGATAGGTATGGTATATATGCCTTCTGTAGGTAGGTAGGTGGGTTTACAGCCACCTGAAGCTATACAGCACCATGTAGCTCTATAACTCCCTGCAGATATGTATGTATAGAGCCCCCTGTAGTTATATATGCCCCTTAGAGTTATCCATGCCCCCTTTAGGTATATATTCTCCTGTAGGTACACTACCGTTCAAAAGTTTGGGGTCACCCAGACCATTTTGTGTTTTCCCGGCAAACTCATACTTTTATGTATCAAATGAGTTGCAAAATGAATAGAAATATCGTCCAGACATTAACAAGGTTAGAAATAATGATTTTTATTTGAAATAATAATGTTCTACTTCAAACTTTGCTTTCGTCAAAGAATGCTCCCTTTGCTGCAATTCCAGCATTGCAGAACTTTGGCATTCTAGCTGTTAATTTGCTGAGGTAATCTGGAGAAATTTCACCCCATGCTTCCAGAAGCCCCTCCCACAATTTGGATTGGCTTGATGGGCAATTTTTGCATACCATATGGTCAAGCTGCTCCCACAACAGCTCAATGGGTTGAGATCTGGTGACTGCGCTGGCCACCCCATTACAGATAGAATACCAGCAGCCGCTTCTTTTCCCCAATAGTTCTTGCATAATTTGGAGGTGTGCTTTGGGCATTGTCCTGTTGCAGGAATGAAATTGGCTAGAGTAAAGCGCTTCCCAATGGTTGGCAATTTCAAATGGAGTGATAGCCTTCCTTATTCAAAATCCCTTTACCTTGTACAAATTCCCACTTTACCAGCACCAAAGCAACCCCAGAGAATCAAAATTACCTCCACCATGCTTGACACATGGCGTCAGGCTCCCCTTCCAGCATTTTTTAGTTGTTCTGCGTCTCCACAAATTGTTTTTTCTGTGTGATCCAAACACTTCAAACTTCGATTTGTCCATCAATAACACTTTTTTCCAATCTTCTTCTGTCCATTGTCTGTGTTCTTTAGCCCATATGAATCTTTTCCTTTTATTAGCCAGTTTCAGATTTGGCTTTTTCTTTGCCACTCTGCCCTGAAAGCCAGCATCCCAGAGTCGCCTCTTCACTGTCGAAATTGACACTGGTGTTTTGCGGGTACTATTTAATGAAGCTGCCAGTTGAGGACCTGTTGAGGCGTCCGATTCTTTACCCTATAGACTCTAATATACTTGTGTTGTTGCTCCAGTTGTGCAGCGGGGCCTCCCACTTCTTTTTTCTACTCTGGTTAGAGCCTGTTTGGGGCTCTCCACTGAAGGGAGTAGTACACAAACCGTTTAAGGAAACTTCAGTTTCTTGGCAGTTTCTCACATGGAATAGCCTTCATCTCTCAGAACAAGAATTTGACTGTCGAGTTTCACATGAATGTTATCTTTTCTGGCCATTTTGCGAGGTTTTTAAACGAACCAACAAATGTTATGTTCCAGATTGTCAACTAGCTCAAAGGAAGGTCCCGTTTTTATAGCTTCTCTAATCAGCAAAACTGTTTTTCAGCTGTGCTAAAAATACTTGCACAAAGGTTTTTTAAAAAATCCAATAGCCTTCTTACACAATTAGGAAACACAATGTACCATTAGAACACTGGAGTGATGGTTGTTAGAAATAGGCCTCTATACACCTATGTAGATATTGCATTAACAACCAGACGTTTGCACCTAGAATAATCATTTACCACATTAACAATTTATAGAATGTATTAATGATTAATTTAATGTTAGCTTCATTGAAAAAAACTGCTTTTCTTTCAAAAATAAGGAAATTTCTAGAGAATCGTTAGATCGTAATCACAATTTGTCGAACGCATTTATTGCGTTTTTAATGCGATTGTTAGATCTTGTATTGGTAAAGAATTATTTTCGATTTGGAGAGGTTTTTTACTTGCAGACGCAAGGTACATCTATGGGGTCCCCGGTTACCCCCAGCTTTGCCAATACATATATGACTAGTTTTGAAAAACAGTTTGTATATTCTTCAGAATATTTTTCTCATGTACTTATGTGGCTTCGTTACGTCGATGACGTATTCGTCCTATGGACGGGTACGGAATCTGGTTTGGTAACATTTGTTGAATATCTTAATGGTTGTCATCCGTTAATTGAATTCACATTGAATAAGAATCAAACTTGTATTCAGTATTTAGACGTAGAAATTAGGAAGGAAAATTCAGGTTTATCCACCACACTGTATAGTAAACCTATTGATAAAAATAATATTCTACATCGTAAATCCTTTCACGCACCACAGACATTCAAAGGAATTCCTCGTGGACAGTTTGTGAGAGCACGTCGAATATGTTCTTCTGATCAGCAATACCTTGAAAATATGCATAAGTTGGTAGATAAATTGTCTGTACGGGGTTATTGTAGAGAAGAACTGGAAAAAATCGGTTATGAGGTCTTGTCCAAATCTAGGGAAGACCTTCTTAAATCTAAAGCTAAGTGTGATGAAAATCCACTTATGTTAGTCACGACATATGATCACCATTCAAGCTTAATACGTAAAGTAGTAAAACACCATTGGTCTGTCTTACAGAGTGATCCAAGGTATGGGCGACTATTTAAAAAATTTCCTCGATTTGTCTACAGAAGAGGGAAAACTCTAGGGAATTCCCTTATACGTTCAGATATTTTTTCTGGTGATAGAAAAGATAGACAGACCAGACTAAGTACTATAAAAAGAGGGACTTATGCATGCCTGTCCTGTCAGAATTGCAATTCAATTATCAAAGGTGATTCTTTTCAACATACCCTTAGGGGATATGATATTCCTATAAAAGTTTTTTTTACTTGCTTAAGTAAAAATGTAATTTACGTCCTCAAATGCCCATGTGGGATGATATATGTTGGGCAAACTAGTCGTCCCATTAGAGTCCGCATAAATGAACATAGGTCAGCACTTAGGACATATAATCCTCAACCCATTAAAGGACATACCAAAATTGATGAAACATCACGATATGGAGAGACCACAGTAGCTCGCCATTTTCATGAAGCACGCCATCAGATTAATGAATTAAGATGGTGTGTCATTGAAGAAATTGTATCTCGAGACAATAGTTCAACTCATGCCTGCTTGCTTCAGCGTGAAGCATATTGGATCTTTAAATTAGAATCATTAGTGCCCAAAGGGTTAAATGAAGCTTTCAGTCTGAAAGCGTTTCTCTAAAGGTAGTGGTATTATGGACGCATCGGTTTCACTTGTAAATAATCTGTAGTGTAATGTATCTGTTTGTTCGTATTGTATGTATTGTATCAGTCAGAAAGGTCTCTAAAAAGACCGGATGCCTGTTGTATCTTCACTCGCAGTAGGAGGATCGTTACTATGTGTGCCAGTCTGAGGAAGGAGGAGTTCCCTCCGAAACGTCACTGGTGTTGGCGCTCAGAATGAACTGAAACGGTTGCAAACCACTCTCCCTGCGTGCTGCAAATGTCGGTAATATGCTGCATATTTTCACGTTATATACGCTGAATGCTTGAAGTATGAGTATCGGTGTACAGCTGTTACAGTAATTGGAATTGTTATTGAAGCCCGGAATTTATGGGTGATTGAATATTCGGATAAAAAAGTTGTTTAAATTATACTGGACTGTTGTTGGTTTTTGTGTCCCAGAGTCGCCTCTTCACTGTAGAAATTGACACTGGTGTTTTGCGGGTACTATTTAATGAAGCTGCCAGTTGAGGACCTGTGAGGCGTCGATTTCTCACCCTATAGACTCTAATGTACTTGTGTTGTTGCTCAGTTGTGCAGCGGGGCCTCCCACTTCTCTTTCTACTCTGGTTAGAGCCTGTTTGTGCTCTCCACTGAAGGGAGTAGTACACACCGTTATAGGAAATCTTCAGTTTCTTGGCAGTTTCTCACATGGAATAGCCTTCATCTCTCAGAACAAGAATAGACTGTCGAGTTTCACATGAATGTTCTCTTTTTCTGGCCATTTTGCGAGTTTAATCGAACCAACAAATGTTATGTTCCAGATTGTCAACTAGCTCAAAGGAAGGTCAGTTTTATAGCTTCTCTAATCAGCAAAACTGTTTTCAGCTGTGCTAACATACTTGCACAAAGGTTTTCAAAATATCCAATAGCCTTCTTACACAATTAGGAAACACAATGTACCATTAGAACACTGGAGTGATGGTTGTTGGAAATGGGCCTCTATACACCTATGTAGATATTGCATTAACAACCAGACGTTTGCAGCTAGAATAGTCATTTACCACATTAACAATGTATAGAGTGTATTTCTGATTCATTTAATGTTAGCTTCATTGAAAAAAACTGTGCTTTTCTTTCAAAAATAAGGAAATTTCTAAGTGGCCCCCAACTTTTGAATGGTAGTGTATATAGCCCCTATAGGTATATAGCCTCCAGTAGGTATACAGCCCCTGTAGGTACTGTATGTAACCTTCTGAAGGTATACAGCTCCTGTAGATATATTCTCCTGTGGGTATTCAGCCCCTGTAGGTATATAGCTTTCTGTAGGTATACAGCCCCACGCAGGTATATAGCCTCATGTAGGTATACAGTCCCTGAAGGTATCTAGCCTCCTGTATGCAGATAACCTCCTGTAGTTATACAGCCCTTGTAGGTATATAGCCTTCTGTAGGTATACAAACCCTGTAGCTATACAGCCCTCTAGAGGTATATATGCCCTTTGTAGGTATATAGCTTCCTGTAGTTATACAGCCCCTGTATGCATTAGCCTCCTGTAGGTATACAGCCTCTGGAGGTATATAGCACTATGTAGGTTTGCAACCTCCTGTAGGTATATAGCCTCCTGTAAGTATGTCGCTTCTGTAGGTATATTGCCTCCTGTAGATATACAGACCCTGTTGGTATATAGCTGTCTGTAGGTGTATTGCCTCCTGTAGGTAGATAAAAACATACTCACCTCTCCTATTCCCCCTCTGAGGAGCTCGCTCTAGAAACTTGTATCGGGTGTGAGCAGCTTGACTTCGTCAATATGCTTATGCTAGATTTTGTTCCCTGGATGTCCTAGGCCTGAAGCCTACAGACGTTCAGCCTAGGACTTAAAGTAGCGTAAGATGAGTGATAACATCACTGTATCACACCTCCTGTGCTGCTTACTCCTGTTAGGCTCTGACACAGTAGTACTCAGTGTGCTGTACAGGAAACCGCAAACTATCGGCTCTCTGTTCTGCCATCAGGAAGATGCCGTCTGGACCTGTTGCCGATGAAGCTTAGGGCTCACCGAGGGTTTCACTGAATCCCCGCTGTGCCAGTCCGAACCTGCCCATCCCTGCAGAATTTATAACACAAACATCTGAGACTATTCACTTTTCTTTAATCTTCTCACCTGTGTCCCTCTAGGTACAAATTCTCCATCCATAGTGAAACAAATGGTTACAATAACCTGTCTGGTGCTCTGGTAGTTAGGGAACTTGATAACTATATTAGTTAGCTAGGTCCTTCCAGTAGGTAAGTAGGTATACAGAGCCTCCTTAGTAGGTAAACAGAGCCCCCCAGTAGGTAGGTATATAGGGCCCCCTAGTAGGAAGGAAGGTATATAGAGCCCCACAATAAGTAACTAGGTATATAGGGCCCTTCGGTAAATAGGCTCCTCCAATAGGTAGGTAGATACTGTATATGAGCCCCCTGGTACGTAGTTGGGTATATTAGGCAGGTAGGTAAATAGAGCTCGCCAGGAGGAAGGTAGGTATATAGATCCCCTTACAGTAGGTAGGTATAAAGGGCCACAGTATGTAGGTAGGACTATAGGACTCCCAGTAGGCAAGTAGATAAATAGAGCCCTCCGGGGGGGAAGGTAGGTATATACTTTGCTTCAGTAGGTAGGTATATAGAGCCCCCAACCCTCTGGCATGTCTGCCTGGTATAGGCCCCAAGCCGGGTCCGTTAAGCTTGGACCCTAGGACAGGAAGCCGTGCAAGTGGCGTGATGACATCACTTCATCGCGCCGCCTGTGCAGCGGCACATGGAAGGGGCAGGGGGTGGATAGTGCTATCTGTTATGCTATACATTTCAATTGTATGAATGTCGCAAAGATGTGCATACGATTGATATAGACTTTACAGTAAAAAGAACAGACCATTGTCTTTCTACCAGTCCTGTGAAATAAGGGGGTGGTAACTGCAGGCTACATAGTTCGGCTGGGCCCCGTACAGCAGTACCAACTGTAGTGCTCTGCTGATATAACCTTGACATCTTTCGTATATAATTATATAGATACAGCTGGTATAAATTATACATCTTCTTGTATATAGTGATATCGAGCATGCTGGCATAACCTGGGCATCTTCTGTATATAATTATATATGTACAGCTGGTATAAGTTATACATCTTCTTGTATATAGTGATATGGACCATGCTGGTATAACCTGGGCATCTTCTGGTATATAAGCATATATGTACAGCTAGTATAAGTTATACATCTTCTTGTATATAGTGATATCGAGCATGCTGGTATAAGCTGGGCATCTTCTGTATATAATTATATATGTACAGCTGGTATAAATTATACATCTTCTTGTATATAGTGATATGGACCATGTTGGTATAACCTGGGCATCTTCTGGCATATAATTATATAGATAAAGCTTATATAAGATATTTATCTTTTTGTATATAGTGATATGATCCATGCTGGTATAAACTGGGCATCTTCTGGTATCCAGTGAAAGAATAAGCATTTAGATCAGCGGTTCTCAACCTGTGGGTCGCGACCCCGGCGGGGGTCGAACGACCAAAACACAGGGGTCGCCCCTAGCCCGGGCAGGGCGGCCGGCCGGAGAGCTGAGAGGGGCGCCGCACTGGCTTAATAGCTGCAGGGAGGAGCGCTGTAGCCGCCGCAGCGCCCCTCCATGCAGCTTCTTGCATAGTGCGGCGCCCACAGCGTTTGAATTACCGAGGGGAGGGGGAGCAGTGGGCGCCGTTACTTTCATCATTGGTGGCTCAGTGAGCCGCTCCTGTGAGCGGCGCTGCGGCGAGGACGGACTTACGTCCCGCCGGTTCTTGTGGGCGGTGCGTGCAGGACGCTGAAAGTGCGCTGCATCACGCGCCCACAATATGTACCAAGCATCAGGAACAGCCCTGCCGTACTCAGTGAAGAGAGAACGCTGATCCTCTACGGCAGGGCTGTTCCTGACTGCAAGGTAATTTAGTGTTAAACACCTACACACATCCATTGCATCATGTAATGTTTGTATGTGGTACAAGTAATAGGTTATTAGCCTGTGACTTGTACCACACACAGCCATTACATGATATGCACATTACATTTACCCCTCCCCCCCCACCTTACAGGGGGGGCTGTGATTGGCACATGAGGGGTTACATATGTGACCCCTAATGTGCCAATCACAGCCTCCCCGCTCTCCGCCCCACTCCCCCCTCCTCCCTGTATAAGGTTACATCTATGTAACGGCTCTGCGTGGTACCTTTATATGTATGTGACATGTAGAGGTACCGCTCAGAGGCGTCACATATATGTAACCCCTCATGTACCACTCACAGTCCCTGTATAAGGTTACATCTATGTAACGGCTCTGAGTGGTACCTTTATATGTATGTGACATGTAGAGGTACCGCTCAGAGGCGTCACATATATGTAACCCCCCATGTACCACTCACAGTCCCCTGTATAAGGTTACATCTATGTAACGGCTCTGAGTGGTACCTTTATATGTATGTGACATGTATAGAGGTACCGCTCAGAGCGTCACATATATGTAACCCCCCATGTACCACTCACAGGCCCCCCTGTATAAGGTTACATCTATGTAACGGCTCTGAGTGGTACCTTTATATGTATGTGACATGTAGAGGTACCGCTCAGAGGCGTCACATATATGTAACCCCCCATGTACCACTCACAGTCCCCTGTATAAGGTTACATCTATGTAACGGCTCTGAGTGGTACCTTTATATGTATGTGACATGTAGAGGAAACGCTCAGAGGCGTCAAAATTATGTAACCCCCCATGTACCACTCACAGACCCCCTGTATAAGGTTACATCTATGTAACGGCTTTGAGTGGTACCTTTATATGTATGTGAATGTAGAGGTACCGCTCAGAGAAGTCACATATATGTAACCCCCCATGTACCACTCACAGTCCCCTGTATAAGGTTACATCTATGTAACGGCTCTGAGTGGTACCTTTATATGTATGTGACATGTAGAGGTACCGCTCAGAGGCGTCACACATATGTAACCCCTCATGTAGCAAAATTACAGTTTTGAAGTAGCCATCAAAATTATTTTTTGGTTTGGGGTCACCGCAACATGAGGAACTGTATTGCGGGGTCACGGCATTAGAAAGGTTGAGAACCACTGATTTAGATGATCACCTGCACGTTACATTGGGTAGAGACTGCACATCTAAGTAGGTTATCAGTATTGTTACAGTTGTGAAGTGACAGAGACTGAACATGATCTTTAATTTAATTATAATACCGCTTGAGTATTGAGCTGAGGGATTTATTGTATCCAGATCATAGTGATCCTTTGTGTGGAGCAGATATTATACACAGACCCTTCTTAGTATGCAGGAAGTTGTTCAAAAATTACGGCTTTTTTATGAGGAAAATTATGAGTGTTTAAATTATCTCCCTGAAAGACACCTACAGTATTGTCCAGTCATCAAAACCAGCAAATAAAGCACAGTAACTGCCCAATATACAGGCAAGTTTTACAGCAACTGCAATTGTAAAATAATTTGTTAGTCACTAATGGCCGAAGAGAGGGTCCAAGTCGAATCTTTCTGCTAAATTTGAGTGTATTTGCTGCTCACTTTAGCACTTTTTAAGCGTGGTTTAACTCCTTAGTGAACAGACCTGTTTCTGCCTTAAGCAGTAAGCATTTTTATTTAGAATTTTACATTGTCACATTCCAAGAGCCATAACTTTTTATATTTCCATCAGTGTAGCTCTAGGTGGGCTTGTTTTTGTGTGGGATGAGTTGCTTTTTTTTCGTTTTAGTGTACTGTATAACTTATTGATGAACTCTTTCTTAAGAGATACTCTATGTAAAATAAACAATCAATCCTATCTTTGTTTTTTTCCTTTTTTTTTTCCTTACTGTTGTATCAACTCTCTTTGGAAAATGCTGCTCTATTATTGAATAGGCATTCACCAGTATTTCGCCTTGGTAGGAGGTTTCCTTCTTATTAACCCCTATTAGTCTCATACATTTAAAAAAAAAAACATCAAGGCTCAAAATTATTCAAAATTTCATTTATCTTCAATATCTTTAGCAAAATGTTGCAACATAGACATAGTGCAACAATTTTTCAAACAGTCATAAAAACCTGGTGATGCCACTGTATAGACTTTTCAGTTTTCCTTCATATTCATAAGTCCATACGCATTCTGTTAGGACTCCGCATAGAGCTGGTAGCACAACTTCTGTTGCGACATTTCAGAAGATTTTAATTCCTTTTTCAAGCATATATTGAAGATAAATGAAATTTTTAATAATTTTGAGATTTGATGTTTTTTTGAAATGTATTTTACTTGCTCTTTAAATAGTGTTAACTTTATTATATGACTTGTTGCAATTGGTTTACACCATATATGTGTACGTTTTAACACTTCTACAATTTAAGATCATTTTAGGAAAACAAAAAATATTGATTTTTTTATGTCTTCATTTACTTTTTCTTGAATTGTATTAAATTTTAATTCATCATTGTTAACCTTTCACTAGAGGACTTCACAATGCAATAATATGATCAATGATGTAATTCTTTGGTATACTAAGTATACAAAAGCAAAAAAACTGTGCCTATTATTCACTTCTTGGGCCCCCAGCTGGTAGGGGAACCCATGGGCAGCAACGGAAATCAGTTCGTAGAGTGATGATGGGATTACAAAAGGAAGCCCCTTCCTCTTTCTAGCTGCCTATATGCCGTGGTTACTATCACATCCCTCCCTCCAACCATCCAATCTCTTATCTAACTCAGGCTACCTTGTGTAGAGTCCACTTCATATTGTTAAGTGTTTGCTTCTATTTTTGCCAGTTACATCCAGTCCAGTGATTAAAACAATACAAAGAATGTCTCATTTCATAATAAAACACTGAAGAGTGGTCTCTTGGTGACTCTTATTAGAACTGTATATTCCAGTTATACCACCAGAACATCCTATAGGTAGAGATTATGGGTGACATCTATGAATTCGCCATTGCCATTATTTTTCTGTATATTGACGATTCTATAGATGTATGAACAGGTGTTAATGCACCAAAGTTTGGTGAAATGTAAGTATATTCAAATAAGCTTAAAGGGGTTTTGCCACGATGTAATGTTGACGTGGGATCCTCCAAAATGGGTACTTAATCACTTTTCTAAATATATGTGATTACAAAAAGTGAAGACTCTGAGAGCTACAGCATTTCTAAATCCCCCTTAGTTACCTGAAAGCTTCCACTAGACACGACCAGAGGACCTGACAGGCTGCGCTTGCGTGAAACACTTCTTATCTGATGACAGGGAAAATGAATGAGCTTCAAGGGGCTTGGTAGAAAGTGCAGTCTATGAGGCTGTGTCTGTGTCTGCTGTGTCTGCACTGTTGCAATGTCATTATTTTAGTTACGTTTTGAGACACTTCCTTCTTCCTCACTCCTTGCTCACCCCCTCAGCCCTGCAGCTTTCATGACTCAGCATGATTTGTTGACATTCTCCCTGTGCTGATAGGGAGGTAAGTAACTTGCTTCCTGGCAAATCCCCTTTAAGGGAAAAGAGCAAGGATACAGTGCCACCTATTGGATGTAGTGTTGCTAAAAGTCGAATCTAACTTGCTAAACCTTGAAACATGATGTCTTCCCTGTTAGGCTTTCCTGACCTTTTGAAAGGAAAACGAGAAAAAAACTGCCTGAATCCATTTCCTCTTATGGTCCATGATATTATTGACAATCTTTTGCTGTTTCAACAGGCTCTCCAACTGTTGCAAAGCTACAAAAGCCAGCATGCACTGACATCAGCTGTCAGCGCATGCTAGGAATTATAACTTTACAGGTTATTGGAGACTGTTGATCTATTGTATAACTTAATAATACACAATATTAACTAAAAGGTTACACTTCATGGATATGGATAAGATACCACTCATTCCACTATAGGAAAAAAAGTTAAACCATAGATCTCCATAGATTAAGTTACAGTTGAAAACAGAAGTTTACATACACAATATAAAAAGACACATATGCATGTCTTTCTCAGTATCTGATATGAAATTAGCGTAAACCTTACCCGTTTTAGGTCAATTATTATTAATCAAATTATTTATATTTCACAAATGCCAGAATAATGAGAGAAAGATAAGTATTTTAATAGGAGACAAAACTGTGAATGTATTTTATTGCACACCAGAAACACACTACTTCTGTGTCTAACATCATGGAAAAGTCTAAAAAAAAAAATCAGCCAAGATATCAGGAAGAGAATTGTAGACTTGCACAAGTCTGGGTCATCCTTTGGTGCAATTTCCAGATACCTGGAGGTGCCCCGTTCATCTGTACAAAAATTATACGCAAGTACAAACAAGATGGGCATGTCCAGCCATCATACCGCTCAGGAAGGAGATTCTGTGTCTCAGAGATGAACGTGCTTTGGTCCGACATGTGCATATCAACACAAGAAAAAAGCCAAAGACCTTGTGAAGATTCTAGGGGAGGCTGGTAAGATTGTGTCATTATCCACAGTGAAACAAGCACTGTATCAACATGGGCTGAAAGGCCACTCTGCCAGGAAGAAGCCAATACTCCAAAAGAAACATATAAAAGCCAGATTAATGTTTGCTAATGCACACAGGAACAAAGACCTACATTTATGAAGACATGATTTGTGGTCTAAAGAAACTAAAATTGTACTGTTTGGCCATAATGACCATTATTCCATTTGTAGGAAAAAGGGAGGAGCTTGGAAGGCTAAGAACACTATCCCAACTGTGAAACACGGTGGTGGCAGCATCATGTTGTAAGTTTGTTTTGCTGCATGAGGGACCAGTGCACTTCACAAAATAGATGGCATCATTAAGAAAGAAGATTATTGTAATGAACCTAGGTAGTGGATACGCTGGGTCGACGCAAGTGGTGGTAGAAGCCACACCAGGGAGTAGAGTCGAAGTGGGCCCCGGTTTTCACCAGAGCCCGCCGCAGAGCGGGATGGACTTGCTGCGGCGGGATTCTTCCAGGTCGCTAGCCGTGATGCGACTTGCTTGCAGTGGCAGCTGAGGTGCACTGAAGTACCAAATTGACAGGCAAACTCGTAGTCGGGGGCGGGCCAAGAGGTCAGGGCAGGCAGCAAAGGTTCGTGGTCAAGAAACGTAAGCCGGAGAGACTGGTACACAGAACTGGCAACCGGAACGTAAAGCAGGCTTCCTCGCATAGGGTAAGGGCACTATGGATTTGGCGGAGTCCAGGAAGAGGTGGAGCCCTTATATAGAGTCAGTGGCTGGCAACCCCAATTAAAGGGCGCGCTGTCCCTTTAAATCTGAGAGAGCCGGCGTGCGCGCGCCCTAAGGAGCGGGGAGGCGCACACCGGCCGTCAGTCAGGAGAGAAGCAGCAGGAGCGTGGTTAGGTAAGTCCGTGCGCCCGCAGACCGCGGTGCAACGCTCCCCAGGCGCAGCAGGGACAGGGCAGAGACGAGTGCGCCTGGACCCCGGGCTGCGCAGCCACTCGCCACAATTATGTGGCAATACTGAAGCAACATCTCAAGACATCAGTCAGGAAGTTAAAGCTTAGACAGAAATGGGTCTTCCAAATGGACAATGGCCCAAAGCATACTGCCAAACTGGTTACAAAGTGACTTAAGGATAACCAAGTAAATATTTTCAGTGACCATCACAAAGCCCTGATCTCAATCCTATTGAAAATTTATGGACAAATCTGAAAAGGCAGGTGTGAGCAAGGCGACCTACAGACATGGCTCAGTTACACCAGTTCTGTCAGGAGGAATGGGACAAAATTCCTACCAACTATTGTGAGAAGCTTGTGGAAGGATATCCAAAACGTTTGACCCAAGTCATACAATTTAAGGGCAAAGCTACCAAATACTAATGAAATGTATGTAAAACTTTTGACTTTATTATTCGTAGTTACTTTTATTACTGCAGAAATAAAGAAGAATTGCCTTTAAAAATATTCTCTCATTATTCTGGCATTTGGCAAATATAAATAATTTTGGTTCCTTAATTGGCCTTAATAAACGGGTTAGGTTTATTCTGGTTTCATGTCAGATAGTGAGAAAAATATGTATATGTGTATTTTTATATAGTGTATGTAAACTTCTGTTTTTAATTGTAACTTAATTTATGGACATCTATGATTTAATTTCTTTACTTGTGTGGATGGGATGGGTTGTTAACTAAATCTGTGGATAATTTCATGTTATAGCACCTTTTGAAATATATTCACTTACAACACTAGTGATATGTTCAATACTTATTTCATGTGCTTTATATAAAATAAGGATGTCTAGTATTTTTAGCACTTTTACTTTTAAATTCCCCCCACCTCCCCTACCCCTTTAAAGAACATATAATGAGTCATCCTAGGCACTTGTTAAAAGAAAAACATTTGTAATTTTCTTGAAGAGTCTATGAATAGAGCATCGGGTACAACATCTCCATATACCTGTGAAAGCTGCCAATCTGTCCTCTGCTGGCTGTCTGGATGGATTATCACACAGGAGGGGTTGGAGAAGGCACGAGAGAGGATAAGATGCACTTACAATTATAAATGTACATGTTTCCATTTGAATTGCATCAACTCACTTTTTACATCCATTCTCTGCTATCTGGGTAATGGCATACATGCTTTGTGCTGTACAGATTAAAAACATTCTCTGAAGACTTTTTATTGCAAGAATAGTCTTGAGAATCATCTGCTGAATGGATATGAGATGTAGACTCAGAAGGGCTCATACACTTGGTAGAGTCCCAGGTTTAAACCTTGTACAACAGCTTGTGGAATTTGTATTGGTCCAACAAAGGGCTCAAAATATATGGTAATGTTCGTTCCAGGTGTAAAGGACATTAACCCATATAGACATGATGGTATGGTGAAGGGCCCAGTGGTGACCACCTTGGTGGAGGACATGACGCAGCAGGAAATGCACACATAGTCTATTGTATTGCTTGTTTTGCAGTCACAGACAGATAACACATGTACAAGTTCAGCATGTGGAACATTTCTTACTAGGAACCATAATACTAGCTGCTATATATTATGGTCATTGATAGCCATACTCTTGTACCACTAATAATAATAATCTTTATTTATATAGCGCCAACATATTCCTACAATGTAGTGGTTATTAATTACTGACAAGGACAGACATTACACAGTGAAGCTACTTACAGATGAGACACAAGGTTGACGGCGGTGTGTGAGGGCCACCTGCTCGCAAGAGCTTACAATCTATGAGGGTGCCTGGGAGGAACAATAGGGGGGAAGTGCTAAGTTGACAATGGTCCAGCCTTGTATTCATATATATGAGATGGTTTACAAATAAAAAGTGGGTGAACTGCCACCATGAACAGTACATCTATGAAAGATACAGTGCCTGTGATTGCCCTAGTGTAGGGAGTGACCAGAAATATGTGTGATAGACAGGTGTGGGTTAGCAATTAGGGGTTTTGGTTGGCTGCCTAAGAAAGATGTATTTTCAGGACCATCTTAAAACTGCGAAGGGCTGGAGGTTATTGTGCTGATGGTACGTGGTAGGATGTTCCAGAGAATCTTGAAGACGGGCATGGAGGTTGGATGGTTTGTGCGGTCTGTAGTTTGATGTCGTAGCTGAGCGGCAGGGTTGGGGCTGGTTAGACCAGAGCATGAGGGAGGAGATGTAGGGGGTGCGCGCTGTGGAGAGCTTTATGGTGAAAGGGATTAGTTTCTCTATTATTCTGTAATGGATGGGCAACCAGTGCAGTGACTAAACCACTGGGTAGAGGCGATCAGTATAGGCGGCTGGGAGAGAAAAGCCAAGCTGGCTTGCTGCATTAAGGACTGGTTGGAGAGGGGCGAGAGTTTGCTAGGTGGTAGAGAACGATAAGCAGGGAGTACAGTAGTCAAGATGAGACAGATAGAGGCGACAATGAGGGTTTGAGTTGGTTTTTGATTAGTGAGAAGAAGGACGGGATTCTGGAGATGTTCTTATGGTGCAGGTGACAAGGAGGGGCAAGGGTTTGGCTATAGGGGGGTGAAGGACAGATCAGTGTCTAGAATAGCACCCAAGACAGCAGCCTGTGACTAGGTGTTATGATGGTGCCATCACAAATGACGAGAGAAATAGCAGGATGGGGGTTTGGTTGTAGATGGGGTAAAAACAAGAAGTTCAGCTTTTTGTGAGGTTTAGTTGGGATAGAGAGAGGACATGATGCCAAAAGGACCAGCGGACAGGACTGTCACTGTTTTTTGTATGCAGGGCGGTTGTGGAGGGTCTCGGAAGAGGTGTATAATGGGTGTGTCATCAGATTAGAGAATGGTACTGGAAGCCAAATCTACTGATGGTTTTGGCCAATGGGGGGGGCTGTATAGAATGAGCAAGAGGAGTGGACAAGATAACTTGACCCCTGAGGACCCAACAGAAGAGGGAGAGGAGAAGAAGTAGAAACTGCAAATGAGACAACTGAAGAAGCAGTCAGAGAGGTAGGAAGAGAACCAAGAGAGAAGCAGTGTCCTGGATGCCAATAGCACGGAGCATGTGAGGAGAGATGGTGATCAAACAGTGTCAAATGCTGCAGAGGAGATTCCAGAAGAACCAACAAAGAGTATTTACCATGAGATTTAGCATTGTTGGAGATTTTTAGTGACTTTAAACTTTGAGCAGTTTCGTGTGGAGGTGTAAAAGTGCGGGAAAACCTGATTGCAAAGGATCTGAGAAAGAGATTTATCAGAAGAGATAGTGGAATCAAACAGCGAGGAGACCAAGCGTTACAGGAGATTATGAGATGAGGGCAGGTTAGAGATGGTCGGTAGTATGGCAGGGCAGGTCGGGTCCAGCAGAGTGGCTTTTTTAGTAAAGGGATGATAGTAGCCTGTTTAGAGGAGGATGGGAAGATTACCAGCTGGAGAGAGAGAGGGTTGAAAATTGCAGTAAGGTGAGAGAGGATTAGCTGGAGAAATAGGACTGGACTATTGTGGGTGGGAATAGGGCGTCCACTAGAGCACGGTGGTGGTTGCGAGCAGTCCAAAGAGCATGGAACTACTTCTTCTGTCGTTGGGTCAAGAGCTGAGTGACAGAGTAGAGGTCGGTGCGGTGAGGGACAGGATGGGTTCTGCTTGGGGTTGTGAGATGAGTATTATGCCGGATACTGTCATTTTTTGTCTTTGATGAGGAGAGGAGTGGCCAGGTCTTCAGCAGGGAGGTCAGTGGACCGCGGCCGTGAGCTCTTGGGACTGAGGAGGAGTGGAAGATGTCGAACAGGGTTTCTGGGTTATTGTGTAATTGTGGAGAATGAGAGAGGTTGAAATTATTTTTGTTTGGTGCAGTGAAGAGCAGTGTGGTAGTTCCCTGAGCATGATTTTATAGTGGAGATGTTTGAGGTGAGCTTTAACTTTTCTCCAAACAGACGCTCCCGCGCTCCTGGAACAGTGTTGCAGTTGGTGACGTCTGAGGCTTGTGTTCCATGGATGCCGGCGTCTGATCTCTGGTGGTGCGGTGTGTGAGTGGTGCACCAACATGTCCAGGGTGGAGGAGAAGCGTTTCCTTGTTAACATGACAGCCATTGGCAGGGTGCAGATGTGGGAGATGATTGGGGGTTTTGTGTGGGTATGTAATGGTGTCTGTGAGTTCCTGGTGTGTGGAGACGAGGTGGTTGGTTGGACGGGCAGGGGTAGTGTCCTGAGTGGGCCGGCGTAATTTTTGTTAGGTATAGGTGATGTGGTTATGATTCAGAGTGTTGCATAAGGTGTTTTTAGTGTGTTTTGTTTTTTGTGTGTAGGATACATGTTGTCACAACTGTTAATCTTAGTGAGTTCACCATCACTTGTGGGTGGAGTGTCTGTTTATTTTTAATTTATTTCTTTAGGAGTAAACAAGGTGGGAATAGATGTTGTGGTGGTGGTTATGTTCATAGGTGTGGAAGTTGTGTATGGTGGGAGTGATTGGGGGTGGGGGTTTGTAACTCGGCTACTAGTAAAACGGCATGGGGCAGGGAGATGTGGGTGGAATGGGGCACAACTCGGATTAGGGGGGGATGGGGGGGGGGGGGACTGGGGGGGGGGGGGTGCGAAGAGGCCGGGCGGGGGAGTGCGACTGCGGGAGGGGGGGGGGGGGGGATGCATGTAAGCCTAGACGGGGGGTTCGCGTCAGGGAGGGGGGAGGAGGGGACCCGAGGGTTCTGGAGCGGGGGGATAGTTGATGTTGGACCAGGGTGGTGGGGGAGCGGACTAGGGGAGGGGGGGGGGGGAGCTGTAAAGAAGGAGGAGGCGGGGGGGGGAGGGGAGGGAGGGTGGACGGAAGGGGGAGAACTGGAGGCACAGTGGCGCAAAGGAATAGTGGTACGCAGGGAGGAAAGTGTGCACGGGAGGGAGGCGGGGGGGGGGATGACGCACGGGGGAGTCAGGGTAGGGAGGGGGGGAAGGTGTGGGGCAAGGGGGAATCGCAAGGGTGGCGGTCGGGTGGGGGGGATTAGGTGGGAGGGGGGGCGAGCCGACGAACGATGCGGGCCCAAGTATGCGTAGGAAAGGCAGGACGGGTAGGTAGGGGGGCGGGGGAGAAGAGATCGGGGTGGGAGGGGGGACGGGAGGAGGAATGGACGCGGTGTTCCGAGGGAGGGGGCAGCTAGTGGGAGTGGTGTGGGAGGCGTGGAAGAGTGGGGAGCGGGGGGGGGGGGGTAATAGGCGGGGGTGGTTGGGAGGCGGATGGCAGGAGAGGAGGGCGGCGGGTGGAGAGGGGGGAGGTGCGGGGGGGCGGGAGAGCGGGGTTACGGGGGGGAGGCCGGAGTGGAGCCCGAAATTGGTGCGTGGGGGGGGAGCACGGCAGGTGCAGGACGGGATAGACGCGGAGGGGGGGTCCGGGGAGGGGGGGAGGGGGGGGATGTCTCTGTGCGTGCATGGTGGGCGAGGGGTGGCGCGGGGGGGAGGGTAGGTTTTTGTGATTCTTTTTTAACTGATTGGTTATATTTTTTTTTTATTTTTCTTTTTCTTTTTAGTTTGTTTTTTTTTTCTATTTTTATTTTCTCTTTTTTTTTTCTTTTTTTTTTATTTCTCTCTTTTCTTTGTCCTTTTTTTTTTTTTTTCTTTTTTTTTTTCGGCCGTTTCTTCAGGCGGTTTGCAGATTTGCAGACCGCCTGAAAAACTGTCCGAAAATGAACAGAACGGGGCTATATGGAAAACCCTTGCAGCAGTCCCCACTGCACGTGTTTTCCGCCCGGCAGTTTTGCCACACACTGTCCGCCCACAAAACATTGTGTAAGCACATTCTTCCATCCCGTTTCCGGACAGAATATGTGCTTCTCAATATGAAGGGGGAGAGCTTTTCTTCGCTCATCGCGGAGAAAAGCCCCACCAACACCCCCCCCCCACGGCCACGGGCCGCAAAACATAGTGCAAATACGGTCGCTTGACCTACGGTATTTGGCACTTGCTGTGGGAACGCACCCTTAACGGTATGAATCATGTGTTACCACCTTGTCCATGTCCCAGTCACAAAGTTTAAGGGCCAGTCGTCTCTCGCTGTAGCCAGAGCTCGCGTTACTATTACTACACCAGTAGCTGCTCATCACACAGGCCCGAATGCTCAGACTGTCTTTCTTAGTCTAAAATAAAACACAAAATTTCCAGATGGGAAACCTACCTGTTATATGCAAGTATAAGGACCCAAAAATATTTAGACAATCACACTTGTGCTTTTTTTCTCTTGTATGAGGTAATTGGCTCCCACCTCACAGGGGTTTTACTTTATCAACTTTGTAACCTTTACTTAGGGTATGTTCATATGGCTTAATTGCGTGGCGTACAGTACGCACCGCAATTACGCCGGGTCTTCGGGAGTCGTGCTGATCAGCACGTACTCCTGCGACCATAACTGCCCCATAGACAAGAATAAATTACATGTCAATTATCTCCCCGCGCGTACAATACGATAGTATTGTACGCCCAGGGAGAGGAGGCGAATTAATAGTTCTCTATGAGAACTGTGGATTACGGTAATGATTGGGGCGCATTTCGCTCGTACTAGAGCGCAGTACACTCGCAATACGTGGCGAAATGCATCCCAAAATAAGCCGTGTGAACTTACCCTTATAGGTGCACCCATACCAGCCCCTGACCACCTAACAGCAAAATAAGACATGAGGCCAGAATTTCCTACTGCCATGTTGCCAAACCACAAAGAAACCACAGTAATTGTACAAAAAACATAATAAAAATCCGACAAGTGTTATAATTCCACCAATAATGTAATACAGTCACCTTTCCTGCAATAGAAGGCATATTGTTTCTACATTACATTTCTCTATTACAAAGTAAATATGTCTATCTCTAAACACCCGGCATGGAAGATGCTTAAATCATATCCTCAGTGCTCATCACTTTAAGCCAAAAATGCTAGTCAGAAATGCTTCACTTTCTATCAAGGTCAGTAAAAGTGATCTTTCTACTTTTCTGGACTAAATCTTCTTTCTCTAGCTCATTAGGTTGCAATGGTATGTCAATTTATCAGCCATAGTAGAGTAAATTTACTAAAATATCGAGAACAAGGTTTCCTATTCCCTATTGCAGACAAAGTGGGACTGGAAATAGTAAAGAAGTACAAAGACTTCAACACACTCTGCCCCCTTTAGGCTGAGTATTAAATTGTACCCAAAGGGAAACTCATTGACTGAGAAAGGAATTTTGGATTTGCAAAATTAATAAAACAATTAAAATTTTCCATTGTTAGCATTTATTGAGGATTTTTTTTTTTTATGTAAACCACAGTAAAAAGGGAAATGGTAACTATGTATCTATCCATCCGTCCATCTATTTATCTTTCTATTCTAGGGCTGGGGTTAGGAACAAGAAGTGGGTAATTTCCAAAAAGTGGAACTTACCTCCTCCTCCATAATTATCAGGCCGAGTGATTAATAGACCCTCTGCCCAATCATGGCCAAATAAAGGGTACTTTCACACACTGCATTTTTAGTGCATTTTTTTGCAGAAATGCACAGCATTAAACTACCTTTATTGCTGTGCATTTCTGCAAAAAACAAAAAAAAAAACTTTTTTTGATGCTTTTGTGCTTTTTTGCAGAAATGCATGGCAATAAAGGCAGTTTAATGCTGTGAATTTCTGCAAAAAATGTGAACGCACCCAAAGACTGGGGTCATTGATAAACAAAAGTTGTTTTTAAAGAACCCAAAAGTAACAGCAACATACCTATGGAAGACTCTACAATTTGCAAAAACCTATGTTCATGTTCCACTACTAGAAAAACTTTTCATGGAGGAATGCTATGAGGGAAGCTTTTGTTTAACCCCTTAAGGACCCGGAGTTTTTTTTTTTGGTGACACGTTAGCTTTTCCCTCCTCGCCTTCTGAAAGCCATAACTTTTTTTTATTTTTCCACCTACATAGACACATGAGGGCTTTTATTTTGCGGGACAAGATGCACTTTCTAATGGTGTTATTCACTATACTATAGAATATACTGGGAAATCGCAAAAAAATTCCAAGTGGGACAAATTGTGAAAAAAAACGTATTTTCGCCACGTTTCTGGGTGTTTTGCTTTTATGACGTTCAATCTTCGTTGAATATAATGTGTTATCTGTATTCTACAGGTTGTTACACATCCGGGTATACCAAACATGTAGGGTTTCCGTTATGTTTTGGTACCGCAAAAAAATTCCAAACATTTTCTATTTTTGAAATTTGCACCACGGCGCCATTTTGGGCGGCCAATAACTTTTTTGTACTAACACCTACGGACGTCAGTGAGGAGCATTTTTTGTGGGCTGAAGTGTACTTTTTATCGCTAGCAGTCTGGAAAGCATGCGACTTTTTTGATCATTTTTATTCCATTTTTTAAGTGACGTAAAATGACCAAAAAACGCTATTTTGGAGTTTGGAATTTTTTTTCCTCTACGGTGTTCAGCGTACGGGATAAATGATGTTATATTTTTATAGATCGGACTTTTTCGGACGCGGCGATACCAAATATGTGTAACTTTTTTATTGATGATTTTATTTGTAAAATGGGGAATGGGGGTACAAAGATGGCGGTTTCCCCACTTCCTGTCTGCGGACGGAAGTGGGGCAAACCGGGAAATGTAAGAGATGGGAGCCTTCACAGGGCTCCCCACAACCGTGTATGGTCGTCGGATCGGCGCAGCATAGCTGCGCTGATGCCGATGACCGTAACGATCGGTGCGCGGCACTGATCATTATTCAGTCAGATGCCGCGGCCATCTTTGCCGCGGTGTCTGACGGGCTAACACCCGGCGGCTGTGTGGGGGGGGGTCGCGGAGCGATCCCCCTGCAAAGCCCCTTAGCGGCCCTGGGACGTACTCATACGTCCAGGGTCGTTAAGGGTTAAAAAAAAAAAAAAAACATTGTAATGTTTCGACTTTGATTATAGAATGTTTTATAGACAGTTAAGGCTAAAGTGGAACTTTCTAGAACAAAGCATAACACTGTTTGGAAGAGAAAAACATTAAAACACTAAAACCTCATTCTAACTGAAGCACGGTAGACTGGGCATTGTAGTTTATTGTTATTATTATTATTTAACACACCTTTAATTCCAGGGCACTATAAAAGTTAAGGGGTTCAGGGACATAATATAACACAAATACAATAACGCTAAATAACATACTTATACAGAAGGAGATAGGACCCTGTCCATGAGAGCTTACAATCTACAATGGAGAAGAGGGTGACAGAAGGTGAGAGACAGATGTTTATATAATGAAGTAGTGGCAGCAGGATTATTGTAGTTTGTATGCTATCCTGAAGAGATGGGTTTTCAAGTTGCTTTTGAAACTAGTAAAGATGGTGCAGAGTGTGATGTGTTGTAATAGTGAGTTCCAGAGTATGAGAGATGCATAGGAGAAATCTTAGAGACGGTTGTGTGAGGAACTGACAAGAGAAAAGCAAGAAGAAGGTCCTGTGAGGAGTGGAGACTGCATGAGGAGAGGTATTGTGAAATTAAGGCAGAGATGTATTCAGGGGAGAGGTTATGTACAGCCTTATATGTTATTTTTAGCAGCTTAAACTAAAATCTCCAGGTGTGATATGATTAGGGCATGAATAAGCAATTTTGTGAAGTCAAGAAAGAAGTAGATTCTGGAAATATTTTTTCATGTGGAAACAGCAGGAGCACCATGGTCAGGGCTTGGAAGTGCAGTTTAAAAGACAGGGCAGAGTCAAGGGTTATCCAAAGGCAGAGACCCAAGTTTTGGTAGAGTATCAGGGTCGGAAGTGACAGATTAAAGATGGGAGGATAATTCAATATATATCTGGTGTTTCAGAAGTTTTGAAGCAGATGGTAGTATAGAGATGGAGCAATAGTTAAATAATGAGGACGGGTCGAGAGATGACTTCTTAAGGATAGGTGTGACTGTTGTATGTTTAAAGGAGGAGGGAAGGATGCCAGAAGTTAGTGATAAGTTAAAAATATGGGTTAAGCCTGGGATAATCACAGTGTTGAGGTTGGCAATGAGGTGGGATGGTATTGGATCAAGGGGACAGACAGTTATGGTAATGGTGGCAAAGCGGTTTACAGGAGAAGAGCATTGTGCAGATGTATAGACAGGTGGTAGGAAGTGTGGATGAAAAGTTTGGGACTGCTTTGTTGCCTTATGGCCTGGACACTTTGCGATTATACAGGAATAATGTTTTCAAAGCTGTCTTAAAATATTTTACAGGAGAATGTAAGTATTGCAGTGTTTAAGAGCTGTTGGGTGATACAACACGATAATAATTCACAGAACACAAGAAGTAAATCAGTAAAATTTTTAAAAAAAAAAGATTGTGGTTCAGCTGGCCAGGCCTGACTTACCCTTTGAAATCTTGGCATGACCTGAAGACTATTGTGCCAGAAATATTATTGAACTGAAATACATTTATATTGAGGGATGGTGCATATTTTCCCCTCAACATAGTACAAACCTTATTTGCAGCTAAAGGAAAGATTTAGTGGAGGTGATTGCTACTAAAGATCTGGCGTCTGTAGACTATAGCATTCAAGTTATTGAAAAGGATTACTTCCATTTTTGTCCTTGAATTGTGGATGTTTATAGAATTTGCTCAATAACACACATGAACAGTACAAATGTTTGTCTGCTATTAGTTTATTTTGATGGGCCCATCAAATCTACTACACTACAAACATCTACTACACACTCAAATCACAAGAGCGACCCGAGTGAGGCATAAAGACCCCCGGAAACCCAAAAGCCCTTATAGAAACCCCCATCTGTACTGAAATTCATAAAAAAGAAATTACTATTCACTTTTGCCCTTTTAAAACAGATGTTGCGGTTTTAAAAATAAAAATCTTTATTTAATAGCTCCAAAATATTCGCAGCACTTTTAAAAATTTGGGGGGTTTTAGGACCCCAAAAGAATACATTGCACAATGAAAAAGCTTTACAAGAGACACAAGGTGAGAGGGCCCTGCCGCAAGAGTTTCAACTATAGGGTGTACGGGAGAGACGAAGGGGAAGAAGTGCTAGATTTACAATGGTCCAGCAAGTGACATAAATATGGGTTGTTTTTATGTAAAATTTCGGATGAACCTGAAACCCAAACATTTAACATCTATATACAGTTAAGTGCCGAAAATGAGATGAGTGCGCTGGGGAGTGTGGGGGAGAGGGGTGTTAGCATTAGGGATTCTGGTAGGCCAGAGTGAGAAGATGTATTCTCAGGGCCCTTTTAAAGCTATGAGAGTTCTGAGTTTTGCCTGATCGCCCCTGGTAGCATGTTCCAGAGAACTGTGCCGCACGTGTGAAGTCTTGGAGACGGCATGGAGGTTCGGATGATTGATGAGTGTAACCTGATATCATCAGCAGAGCAGAGAGAGCGGGTAGGGGTTTAGACAGAGATGAGGGAGGAGATGTAGGGAGGACCCAGCGTTGTGAGCCCTTTTAAATGAGTGAGAGTGATGAGTTTATGTTGTATCCTGTACTGGATAGGCAACCAGTGCAGTGACTGACAACAGGGTAGAAGCATCAGTATAGCGGTGGAAAGAAAGACAAGCCTGGCTGCTGCATTCAGGACAAAATTGGAGTGGGGAGAGTTTGCACAGAGGAGACCGAAAAGCAAGGATTTAACAGTAGTCGAGACGAAAATTTAATAAGAGCAACAATGAGATTTTGAGTTGTTTCCACAGTGAGAAAAGGACGATTCTGGAGATGTTCTTGAGGTGCAGGTGACAAGGGCGGGCAAAGGGATTGGATATGGGGATGAAAGACAGATCGGAATCTATTTAAACCCCAAGACAGCGGGCCTGCTGCCTAGGAGTTATTGGTGGTGCCACACACTGAGACAGAAAGGGGCGGGGGTAAGGTCTGTTAGTAGATGGTGGGATGACTAGAAGTTCAGTTTTAGTGAGGTTTAGTTTAATATACAGGGAGGACATGATGTCAGAAGACAGCGAAACAGACAATCACTGGTGTTTTGTAGCAGGCAGGGGGAATGTCTCGGGAGGGGGTGTATAATTGGGTGTCATCAGCGTAGAGATGGTACGGGAAAAGCCAAATCTGCTGATGGTTTGTCCAATGGGGGGCTGTATAGATTGAGAAGAGGAGAGGACCAAGAACGGATTCCCTGAGGAACCCCGCAGAAAGAGGAAGGGGAGAGGGGTAGAACCTGCAAATGAGACCTGAAGGGAGCGGTTAGAAAGGTAAGATGAGAAACCAAGAGAGAGCAGTGTCCTGGAGGCCAATGGTGCTGAGCATGCTGAGGAGAATTTTGGGGATCAACAGTGTCAAACGCTGCAGAGAGATCCAGAAGAAGCAACAATGAGTAGTTTTCCCTGAGATTTAGCTGTTAGGAGATCATTGGAACTTTAGTTAGAGGGCCCTTTTCCCTGGAGTGTAGGGTGCGGAAAACCTGATTGCAGAGGGTCAAGAAGAGAGTTAGCGGAGAGATAGCGGATTAGGCGAGAGTAGACCAAGCGTTCCAGGAGTTTGGAGATGAAGGGCAGGTTAGAGACTGGTCGGTAGTTATCAGCGCAGGATGGGTCCAGAGTGTATAGATATTATGCACCTATTTAAAGCAATTGGCTTAAATTAACCTATCTATGAAATTATAATGACTGTTGGATATGGATATTTTTTCTCTCACAAATAAAAGTAAGAACTCAAAATTTAATAAACAGCGAGTAATTGTAATATGTTACCTATCCAGCAAAGAATGGAGGCCGCTAGAATAAGCTTTCAAGTCCCTCCATAGTTAGGGGGAATCATCTGATGCCTTAGATGTTTCTCAGCTTGAGATGAATTTTTCATTATACAGTCTGGCCTCCAACATATAAAGCAATATAATTATTGAGATTGGATTAGTTAAACCGGTAACATTAGAGTGCAGCTTGTGAGACTGCTCACACATTCATTATTGCCCAGTGCCTGCTCTGAAAGACAGACTTATCATAAGCCCCAATGGGAGTCCAGTACTTCCAATATCTTGTTTGCATTTAAGACACTTCATAATTACATATCAGAGAAAGCCATAACTAGAATCAAACCTGAGAGCAGCGTCAGGTCTAAATACATTACAAATCCCCCAAAGTTTCCCCTATTCTTCTTAGTGACATGTTTCTCATCAATTTCACAGTTTATAGAAATGTTCCTCCAGGTGTAGACATTGCAAGTCTTCTCTCTGCTTCTGACCCCTTACGTGCTTATCATACTTTTTTTTTGCTGTTAATATTTTCCTGGACAAGAGGTAGCTGTCTGGCATCTACGAATGTCAGCCATAATAGCTCCCATGTAGCTGCTTATTTTGTCATCTAATTAATTTATAGATTCCTCACCTTCTCTACAGCAATTTATCCTGGCAATTAATGGCAATAAGAGAACTCATGGCCTTTTGCCCCTGTCACTGTTAGATATGGTTAAATTAAGCTGTCAATAGCATACATGTATACTTGGGATGATGTTTCCTGTGGAGTGTGAAATATAAGTGGCTGGATACCAAGTGATATTTGGTTAATACAAAAGGTGGACTATTTAACCTATTACCAACATATGCCATATACTTTTGTGGCATGGTGTTGGGAGTATTTGCAGACTAACTTGCTCCAATAACTCAAATTCTAACGTTTTAATCCCTTAGATGCCATGATAAAGATATTTGTGGCATCTAATGAAATAAGAAATGGCACTGCACCTAGTTAGCCGCTTTGGCTTCCATCTTAATATTCCTATTATACCCTGCCATAGGTGAGCCATCATTGTACATTGTTCTGCAATATATTACTATTACTGAACAGGGTACAAAACAACTTTTAAAAGTATAAGAAATACTTTTTTATAACATTTAAAACACCCCTCTTTGCTATCTTACTAATGAAAATGTCCCAAAATTATACTAATAAAAATTACACTTCAGTAAACAGTAATAGTCCAGAGTATGGTGCTGCAAAGCAAATGAAAACAAAAATGTATGCTGTCCATTTCCTCTGATCCTCGTTGAGATGGTTCTACTCCTTCATTGGAGTCCAGCTGTGTTTAATTAAACTGATTAGGAAAGGCACACACCTGTCTATATAAGACCTCACAGCTCACAGTGCATGTCAGAGCACATGAGAATCATGAGGTCTAAGGAAGCTCAGAGATAGAATTGTGGCAAAGCACAGATATGGCCAAGGTTACAAAAGAATTTCTGCAGCACTCAAGGTTCATAAGAGAACAGTGGCCTCCATAATCCTTGAATGGAAGAAGTTTAGGACGACCACAACTCTTCCTGGACCTGGCTGTCCAGCCAAACGAAGCAATCATGGGAGAAGAGCCTTGGTGAGAGAGGTAAAGAAAAACCCCAAGATCACTGTGGCTGAGCTCCAGAGATGCAGTTATGAGATGGGAGTAAGTTCTACAAAGTCAACTATAACTGCAGCCCTCCACCAGTCGGGGCTTTATGGCAAAGTGTGCCAACGGAGGTACTCCAAAAGTGTAATAAACACGGATCCAGCAGTAAGGTGAAAAAAGTGCTGTAATTTATTAAATCCAACTTACAGGACAGACAGTAAAAAGTGACGCGTTTCGGGCTTAAAGAAACTGCCCTTGCTCACGGTACTGTCTGTCCTGTACCCTGCTGCATGTTGGATTTAATAAATTACAGCACTTTTTTCACCTTGCTGCTGGATCCGTGTTTATTATACTTTTGGAGTACATTGTCGGGCTTTGCCTGGAAGCCAGGATCTCGGGCGGAGGTGAGCTGCCTAGCTGGATAGCAAGCATCGTATCACTGAAGTCTATGGTGAGCTTTTACCTGTTTCTATTTATTGCTTGTGCCAACAGAAGCCTCTCCTCAGTGCAATAAAAGAAATCCCCCATACAGTTTGAAAAAAAACAAATGAAGGACTCCCAGACTATGAGAAATAAGATTCTTTGGTTTGATGAGATGAAAATTTAACTTTTTGGTGTTAATTCTAAGCAGTATGTGTGGAGAGAACCAGGCACTGCTCATCACCTGCCCAATACAATCCCAACAGTGAAACATGGTGGTGGCAGTATCATGCTATGGGAGTGTTTTTCAGCTGCAGGGACAGGACGACTGGTTGTAATTGAAGGAACGATGAATGCAGCCAAGTACAGAGATATCCTGGATAAAAACCTCTTTCAGAGTGCTCTGGACCTCAGACTGGGCAAAAGGTTCTTCTTCCAACAAGACAATGATCCTAAGCACACAGCTACAATAACAAAGCAGTGGCTTCAGAAGAACTCTGTGACCATTCTTGAATGGCCCAGCCAGAGCCCTGACCTAAACCCAATTGAGCATCTCTGAGAGACTTGAATATGGCTGTCCACCAACATTCACCATCCAACCTGAAGGAACTGGAGAGGATCTGCAAGGAAGAATGGAAGAGGATCCCCAAATCCAGGTGTGAAAAACTTGTTGCATCATTCCCAAGAAGACTCATGGCTGTACTAGCTCAAAAGGGTGCTTCTACTCAATACTGAGCAAAGGGTCTGAATACCTAAGGCCATGTTATATTTTGCAAAAATATCTACATTTCCGTTTTTTTTCTCTCAAGATGGGCTGCAGAGTGTACATTAATGAGCAAAAAAATGAACTTTCTTCATCTTACCAAATAGCTGCAATGAAAAATTTAGAGGGCTCTGAATACTTTCCGTACCCACTGTATATATGTATATATTACATTATATGATAATATATAATATATATATATATATATATATTATAATATATATATATATATATATTATATATATATATATATATATATATATATAGTAGTGAGAGATAACAAACGCACAAAAACATTGAAATCATCAGAGTCAACTCTTAAAAAATGAACCACCGGCAAAAAAGTGCGTAGTTGTATGTTTCCTAAATTGGATTCCCAATACATTATATGGTATAATATGGTACCATTAAGAAGTACATCTTGTCCCGCAAAAACCAAGCTCTTGCATAGCTATATAGACAGAAAACATTAAAAAAGTTATGGCTCTTGGAAGGAAGGCAGAGTGAAAAAAATCTTGTTAGGCACTTCAAGCATTTGACAGAGCAAAGAATCTGACAAAATACTGATGGCACCATAAGAACAAATATTTTCGATAAGAATGTGGTGGACAGGCATAATTGCCATAGAACCTTGATTGGCAATTTTGGCAATCATTTAGTGGTTGCTATTATACCATTTGGTCAGATTTCACAGATCATCTTTAAGACATCCATCTGGAACTGAAAACAAGTTCCCTTCAAATATTTTTCTCTGCTTTAAGAGAATGAAATAGCAATTTTAGCATTCAGTGTCTAGCAGCATACCTGAAAATAATCGCAAGCAATATCCTCTGTATCTGACCATAATATGTGTGCATAAAAGATAATGTCACATCTCCCAAGTATATGATACTTAATCTTTAGATGAGATGACAGCGAATGATCTCCCAATATTGTAATATTTGGTAAATTGGTCCCTTATTTCCTTTATGAAAAATGTAGAAGAATGCAAAAATAGGCATCATTTCAGAACTATTAAAAAATAAAAAAAGCTAATATAAACTTAATAAAATTATCAAAAAATAAAATGTATTTTTATGTACAGTACATCTAAACCTATTCCTGTCCCTGATGCTGCAATGTTTGGATCAAAGTCTTGAAGATAATGCCAAGGAGCATTGTACCTCTTGACTCTTTGGCTATATCCTTGGAATTACAGAGCACTGCACTGACTGAACTATTAGCTTCTTGTTACTTCTTATTACTTCTCTTTAGATAGATGAAAAACAAACTAGATTTCTAAACTCTAATAGAGAAAAATAGATGGATTCATCCAGCTCTTATTGAACTCAATAATAATATTTGCAGAAAGCTCATGTACCCCCTTCTAATGGTGGCTGCAGAAAAACAGAATATTATGATTTTATCAGGGGTAAATGAACTGCACATAGAAAAAAGTTGATGAGCTACATTTCTTTCAAATTTAATACAATGCAAAATGATTTCCCTGTTGTTTACACAATCCAAATTTGTGTATTATTTTATTTATTTTTTTGCATGATGTGCATTTAGAATGTGGAAAGGGTAGTGTTTGTTTTTAACTTTATTTATTTTTGCATTTTAACCATGTTTTACTTGTCTCAGTGCGATCACTTGATTGCTGTTATAATACATGACTATACTACAATGCATTAACTGTCAGTCAGTCTGTCAAGCCCAGCCCTCAGGCCGGGCCTAGCAGGCCTATACCACAGACAGTAACATGAAGGACAGAGGGAGCCTCCTCCCTCTGTCAAATCCCTTACAAGCTGTAATAGCAATTTTTTGAGCAGTCTGCTGTGATTGTTGGTTGTTTAGGCACAGCTTTTGAGCTGAAGGATCGCCATGATGACTTACATGTAAATCATGTTAGGGAATATATATTTTGCATGTATTAGCCATGACATGTTGGCAAAGGGTTAAAAAAGATTCTCCCTTTCTTACTTACCTACTCCCAGAGATACAACAGTGCAGGAAAGATATGCCTTCGCTTCAACACACTATGCTTCAGCACACAGGCCATCCAGCATGACATCCTTTAAGGACTCCAGCTATTCCTCCAACGCCTGCTCTCTGCTTTTCTGAGGATGTCTCAGGAGCTCTTGTGCCCTGTGGGCCATGGATGGCAGCCTCAAGGGCTGCAAGTGGCCCACCGGCCATGTGTTCGAGACCGGTGGTTTATATAATTTATGTAAATATACTACAAAACAGTCAACAGGTGTAGGTATCAGATATTATGGATCCAGGGAAGGTGGAAGAATCATATATAAAACTCATTAGTATTCAAGGTAGAACACTTTCTGGAAGGCAGCGGAATAAAAAGGTAACACAAACTGAAGAATAATCATCTGAAGAATTCTCTCTGTCCAGTGTTGTTCTTCTTCGGGTCCAAAGAATTTCCATATTACATCGCAGTTACGTGCTGGATTATTAGAACTTCTGGGGTATTGGATGCCTGAGAAAATTAATTTTCTTGGTAGTACAGTATTACGTGGAGGATGCGAATGTACTTGAGCCTGTCTGGAGACGGGAGATGGGATTAGTGCTATACCATGTGGTCAATTATAGTGTGTGTGAAAAAATAGTTACAATGTAGAGGATGTCATTGTTACATATGTGTACTCAGCCAGATTGGTTTGTAGGTTTGCAGTTTGTGAAAACTCTATGTACCTTTCAATTACATTATTTTCCAGGGAATGATCTTGTTAAGTCTTGATACTGTGATTTCTCGCAGTGAAGAAGGATTAGCAGTAGGGTATAATACCTCAAGGTCATCTGCAGGGCTCAAAGCATCTTCAGAGTTCACAGGGCCACGTTCCAAAAAGAAAATAACAACATGTTGACGGCAAGAATAAAACCCGTACAAAGGACTTGCTGGAGCTCACCGCGTTCTTCTAATCCTTCACCGCTCTGTAGAAGGCTTAAAAATTCAGAATCCAAATTATTTTCAAAACACAAGATTCTTTTATAGTTACATTGTTTAATCATTTAACCCACAATGCTGCAGCTTTCTTTTTTCTTTTTTGCGTTCTTTTTTCCCCTCCCTGCTTTCCAAGAGATGTAAGATTTTTATTTTTCTATCTATATAGACCTAAGAGAGCTTTTTTGCAGGGCACAATGTACTAACTTATAATGTACTGGAAACGGCACAAAAATTGTGGAGCAGAAGAAAACACAATTGCGCCATTTTTGCAGGGGTTTTATTTTTAAGTTCACTATTGAGTATAAATGGCATGTTATCTGTATTCTTCAGATCACTATGATTCCTGTGATCCCAAATACATAGAGTTGTCGTTGTTTCAGTATATTTTTTTAAATTATTTTTTAAATTTGCACTGTAGCGCCATTTTCTGCGATCAACAACTTTTTTTGCTTTTCAATCTATTAACCTGAGTGAGGACTTAAAGGGGATGTATCTCTTCTTTAGTTCGGCTGATTCATACTGCTCTCTGCTTCTCAACTCCTGAAATGCAGGGGTGTTTCTTACCCTCCCAGTGGGTGACAATATCCCCCCTTCACAGTTTATGCTGGCTCCCCGAGGACTCCCCCCACCTCTCTGAGTCCACATGTCACTGTGTCTCTCCCTATCAATCTTATCAATCCCTTATCAATCTTAAGAGCTGTATACATACCACAGGCTGCATTCAATCTAGACTGAGCATGATCTTTCTCCTCTCAAAGCTAGGAGATTTGTTACTGACGGAATCCAGATTTCTATGAACGTGCCACAGATCTCCCTTCTATGCAGGTGAGTTAGGCCAATGAGACAAAACTGTGTGTTTTTCTGTTGTAAGAATCTGCCTGCAGTGTGTTTCTGCTGGCGTGTGCAAGAGAGAAATTGCTACGGCCCATAACTTGAGTCAGGCTGGGGATCGACAAACAATTTGCTGTTTCCTGATTGTAGAAGCCCTGCAGTGTTATTCTGTTTCTTCTGCTGTGCACTGTGAATAATTGTGCCGGTTCCCTTACTAGAGTGAGAGATACAGGAATGCATGCTCTGGTGAAAACGACCACCGAGCCGAACAGAATGTTGTAAGTGAGCTTCAGGTAGTGAAATGCAAGGAGGAGGAATCCGAACAGCCATGGATTTCAGTGTAAACAGAAACAGAAGATAAGGAAAACTGTGAATACAAGACAGCTTTGCTAATGACAATCTATTGCAAGTTGATTGTTTTCAATTCCCATCTTATTCTGAAGACCATTTAATGAAATGATACAACCCTTTTAATATTTTGTGGGGTGAAGTGTTATTCTTATTGGTATCATTTTGGGGTATATGTGACTTTTTGATATTTTTTGTGGATGCAAAATGACCAAAAAACGTCACAGGGAATATATTCTCCTCTGTGGTGTTCAGCATTGGGGATAAATGATTTTATATATTAGAATATCAGACATTTATAAACACAGTGATACCAATTATATACAACTTTTTTGTATGTAACATGGCAAAAGGGGGGGTTTAGAACTTTTTCTATATTTTACTACTTGTATTTTAACTTTCTACTTGTACTTTTTACTTGTACTTGCAGGCCCTTTCGGGGACTTGACTACTGGGGTGCGCAATTGCCTGTACACCCTTCTGCAATAAATATATAAACTATGGGCGACATGTATGAATCTCGCATGTTTTCGCTTCGATTTCAAGCGAAAGATGAGCCTAAGTATGTCGCGCGCCGAGGTGTGTCATACATGCGGTTAGTGTAAAGTCCACCGCCCCTCGACAGAGTGTAAGGCGCAGTGCGGGACTAGGCGCAGTGCGGGATGCGGTCTAAGATTTGCCGCCTCCAGAAGAGGTGCGCTCATACATGCGGTGAAATGTTTCACTGCGCCTCGCCAGGTTAGTGTTGAGGCAGCAGTGCGGGACTTTGGCGCAGAAGCTGGACTGAGACTATGATTCGCCCGCGCAGAGGAGGTGCTGTTCATACTGCGGTGAAAAGTTCCCTGCGCCTCGCCAGAGTGTGAGACGCAGTGCGGGACTGCATGGTCCTGGAGTGCCCGAATCACTTGGGGCCTGATCAACCCCACAGAAACAGGTAAGTTCGCAGATTTTTAAAAAGTCTGTGATTTATCTGTTTTTCGGACATTCTAGTGAAAGTCTTTTGGTGGTTGTCGCCTCCCTTAGGAGACCTGTGTAAGCGTTCAGGTGTGTCCAGGGTGTGCTCTGGTACATGTATGTGTATTGTGAGACAGTGACAGGCGGAGTGGTGGACGGAAGATATGTTTCCCCAAGAATGCTGTCCTATGCGGCCTTAGGAAAGGTTTGGACCAGGTGGCGTGTCACGAGTGGCCTGGGCTCGGTGAAGGGAAGAAAACCGACTTTTGTGTGTGTATGTAGTTACTGACATGTAGTATAAAGCGGTTACAGGTAACGCTTTATCGGGTCGGCTTTTCGGTGTGGTCAAAGAGCGGGGGGGAGTGGGTGGCCCACTCCACGCACCAGGTGAGGCTTGTGCAAGGCTATAAGCTCTGAGTCTGCTGGGCCCGGTCAGGGCTGCTGGTGGTTTGCTGGAGAATATTGTAAGTAGCTAATGCTATGTGTATTGGCAGCTGTTGCCCAGGGTCACTGAGTGTGTCCCTGGTATTGATAGGATTATATTCGTGTTAGTTAGGCCCAGCCAGCAGGTTATGTTTTATGTTTTATGCTGAGTTAAGGCCGTGTTTGTTTACGTTTATTCATATAAATAACCCTGGCACAGCCTTGGACTTGTACTTTACGCCGCAGTGTCGTCACTGTCTCTGTCTGTGGAAGACTGCCATGCTACCTGCTGCTGGACGTGAGTCCCTCACAGTATCTTATGTGTATACCTTTAAACGCTTCCAATTAAAGCATCTGTTTGTGGCTCTGTAAAGTTACGTGACTGGATAGTGTATTTTCATTTCGTATCATATTTCAGTGTAGGGCAGGAGCTGGGCTCCTAATGGAAAAAAAAAAATGAGATAGCGACCCGGTAGCGAAACCGAAGCCTGTCATAAGTTATATACAGATATAGTTATAGACAGATGATCTGAATTCCTGAAGAGAACTGGTTAAAGACAATAGCCAAAGCCTGTTATAGTTATAAACAGACGATATGAAGAGTAATGGTTAAAGAGTAGCCATTAACCTGTTATAGAAAGAAGATCGCGTTTTGATAAGCTGTTATACAGATGTATAGACAGATGATATTTGAGATTATCTGCATGACGAGCAGAGAAAATGATTAGTGTAGGTATGTTTGGGTGCTTATCTCAACTTTACTATGTGGTTAATTGTTCTCGTTTTACTTTGAGTAATGAAAAAATTGCATTCAGGGTTTATTTTATGTTCAAGCATACATCACTTGTTATCTTTCACACTGAAATTCTGGCAGAGGTGTCTAACCTTGGCTTCGATCAAAAATCTGTTAAGGGGGGGTTGTCGCTAGCGGGCGACATTTTCTCCCTCTGGCTCTATGGCGTACTGAAATATTATTACGATCAGTCAAAAAGGTGCAGTCGAGTTGTTTGATCGAAGAGAATAATAGTTAAAATATACATGAGAACTTGAGAGAAAAATTTAATGATACGCTCTTTGTAACAAAGCATTAAATCTCAGAGATTACACACTGTATGTGGGAGGACAAAGCACTGAAAGAAAATAACGATGTTCTTGGCAAAGATAATTACATTAAACTGAATGTAAAAAATAAGAAGGATTTGAAGTATGCATTTGTATAAGGCAGTGAGCGCTGCCGCCATTCCAAGATGGGACTTTTTAAATGTTGGTGGACTGAAGTCATTCAAAATTCCATTAACCGCTGAAAAGTTGCATAGATGAGATTGTGGGAAGGAGGTAAAAGTACAACACTGATCACACTTGTATTACTCACACTCCTGCCCCTCCCAGTATTCTTCCCTCAGCTCCCATGCCAGAACCTCCCATTATTTTCTGTAGCCATTTTTAATGATAGTCCAACTTTCTCTGTATCCGAAAGACAAAACCTAAACCCGCTCCTTCCACTTCATCTGTGGCCATATTTGTAGTCCTAAGCAATCCAAAGAACCCGGAAGTTCCGGGTTGAAGTTGAACAGCGGCCATCTTGCTACACTTACTAACGTACCTACTCCCACCTCTCCTCCGTGCAATTCACTTGTCACTGCTAATGTAAACATGATATGCAACTGTAGTGTGATACTGTCTTTCTTGCCAGCTCACCTGTACATCAACAAACAACACAACCACCAGCCCGCAATCCACTCTACTCCTTGATCACGCTTCTAGGACACCCTCCTCCTCCGTAGCCGTCACCACGACAACACGTCATCGTTGGACAAACTACTCGTAACCCTAAGGGTGAATATCTGGACCGTAAAAGTGAATACAAATCACCTGACATTTGTACATTCATTACCTCAATTTGGGACACAAACACCACTCTTACCTTCATTGTGGAGGAGGGGGGAGGGGGGACTTTGTATTTCAGGATACTACGGCAGTTGTCATCCTGCAAATGGCCAAATCTGCAGAATCGTGGTGGCATTGCGGAACAAGATGTTGTGAACACCGGTAGGTCGGGAGATTCAGCAATGCCTGTGATGAACTTCAGTTCACGTTTGTGGTGTGGCCTTTTCCTGTGTCCACTGTTCTCGTCACTCGAGCAGGCAGATTATACTGTGACTACATTATCCATGCTATTGGACCGTATATAATAACGTATCCCATAACAATTGTGTTCAGCTGCTGATAAACAAACTTTACATAACGTACTTGGAAGTGCCCAAGCGAACAAGTTCCAATCGCTGTCCATTCCCTTATTTCTTCATGGCATCTTTGACGTTCCACCAATGGCATGTGTACTGGCCATTATTACCGCATTACTTGACCACAAGCCAATTCTTCCAGTACATGAAATACGGATAGTGATACTTACAGACGCTATGGCCAAATGTCTGAAGACTACATGGCTATCCCTTACCAAACCAATAACTCTCCCAGGACAACTTCACCCTTGCTCAGGAGTATAGACTCAGTTCCATTGCAAACTACACCCATTTATTCCTCCACATCAGACCAGACTCATTCATGGAACTTACCCCAAGTCTTCGGGCAGCACCACCACCACAACCATCACCTCATCAGCCATGGATTCCTTTCTCTGCCGTGGTTCTACCTTCTCATTCATCGGCGCCAGCCATAATACCCAGGTCAACAATATAAGTGTCTTTTTACACGCCGGACAATGTCCAATAATCTAATGGACCAAATGCCAGCCCTGAAAATAAACCCTATGGCATTTTACCGTGGGCATTCGCCAGATAAGAAGACATATTCTGCCCTTAGAAAGATTATACCAGTTGCCAGCATCAAGGCTATGGATTAATTTTGGCCTATCATCAAATCAGCCCTACAAGAAGACATGTTGCAGGGACTAGTGTTGAGCGATTGCGTGGCTATCGAGATCGACGCGGATAGTCGATAGTCGGCCGCTATCGAATAAGGTTTTTTTTTCGATAGTGAGCATTAGATTATTGATGCGATTACCATTAAAGTCTATGGGAGAGCAACAACACCTTCATTTTACACCATAAACATGGCTGGATAAGCTTAAATTAACATCCACAACAGCTCAATTGGATTACGGTGCTACATCTTAGGAACACACTTAGGTTATAAAAGTCACAGAAAAAAAGTCACAGACCATTTCACTATCCTGTCTTGATTCCACAGCATGACCCTTGAAACCTGCATCACCCACAAATTAATAAAAAAGTGCAAGAAGGCAGTATGATTTGATCCTATGGGTACTTGAACGGACACTTGAATATCCCTGTCTGGAACGCTGCATGAGACCCAAACCTGCTTGACCCCAGATTTAAAAGTGCCGCATAAGGAGTCTTTCTTCAACCACCATTTTAGTTGAACTGGACACTAACTATATCTGTCCTGGTTACCGCAGAATGACCATTAAACCTGTCTGACCCACAGATTAAAAAGAGTGTGGGGGAAAAGGAGTCTTTCAAACCCATTTTAGTTGAATTGGACAATGACTTTACCTGTCCTGGGACCGCTCAGTGATGACCATTAACCTGTCTGACAACCCTAATTAATAGTGCCGGGGAATGAGTCTTGAACCACATTTTAGTGTGAAATGGACACATTGACTATACCTCTCCTGGGCCACCGCATGAGCTCCAAACCTGCATGACCCCTATTTTAAAGTGACGGGGAAAAAGGAGTCTTTGAAACCACCATTTTGTTGAATGGCATTGACTCTCAATGTCCTGGACCGCAGCATGACCCAAAACCCGCATGACCCACATGACGATGATGATGACGAACATTGTGGTCGGTGACTGGGGGGAGGACGAGGAGGTAAGACTGCTAGATGCGGTTGCAAAAACCACTAAAGGGACGATTGGTGACCTTTTCGTTACTGAGTTTTCACGGGGCCCTCCCCAGCGTGACGGCCTAGGGCCCCTGAAACTGAGATCCGGGGCATGCGTTTTTGGTCCCAGCACGGGGAAAGGAGCCCCTCTTTTGTACCTCTACCTCCATGTCTACCCCCCCTTTTCTCGCTTACCACCTGCATTCGCTCCTGTTTAGAAATATAAAAATTTGAGAAGGTATGGAAATAGTTTTGGAAAATTCTTTTAAAAGACGGCAAACCAGCTTTTTTCAAATCCCTCTAATCAAAACAAAAATTTTGGATTCAAATTTTAAATGCAAGGTTTCTATCAAAAATCTGGACTGGGAAAAGTCAAAAAAAACAGTATCTTTTTATGTTTTCGATAAAAAACGGTATTTTTGCACCTTTCAATTCACCTGTGGGGAATATAGAATTGCTGTTTTAAATTTCTGATGCTGCGTCAAGAAATGGGGGTGCCCCAAAATCAAAAAACACGTAACTGTTTTTTTTTTGGGTTTATAAAAAACGATTTTTTTTTGCCCCTTTCCCAATTTAACCCTTTTGGTGAAAAAAAATTTGCTTTTTTTTAAGATTTACGTAGATGCTGCGTCAAGGGAACAATGCGGGTTTCGCAAAAGTCAAAAAATCCTAATGTTATTTTTTGGTAAAAATAAACGATTTTTTTTTGCCCCTTTTCAATTCACCGGGGGTGAATATAGAATTGCTTTTTTAAAATTTTTTTACGCAGTTTCTGCGTCAATGAACAATGCTGAGTGTGCAAAAGAAAAAAAAAACACTTTAAACTGTTATTTTGATATAAAAAACCGATATTTTTTGCCCTTTCAATTCACCTGTGGGGAATTTTAAAATTTGGGGCGGGTTTTAAAAATTTACTTTTTTGCTGGGGCCCCCAATGAAAGGGGCTGGGTGCCAAAAAGTTAACAAAACACGTAATGTTTTGTTTTGATATAAAAAAAACCGGTTTTTTTTGCCCCTTTAAATTCCCAACCGGGGGTGAATATAAAATTTGGCTGTTTTAAGTTTTTCGTAGATTTTGCTCAATGAAAATGCTGGGTGCGAAAAAAGTCAAAAAACACGAAACCTTTTTATGTTTTGGTAAAAAAAACGTTTATTTTTTGAACCTTTCAATTACCTGTGGGATTAAAATTGCTTTTTTTAAGATTTACGGGGTTGCGGGAAATGAACAATGCTGGGTGGAAAAAAGTCAAAAAAAAACGAAAACCTGTGATGTTTTCGTCCCGTTTCAGGGTTTTTTTTTTTGGAAAACAAACAACCTGTGCTATAAAAATTTGGGCTGAAATTGTTTTTTAAAACGAAAGGGGGATATATAAACCCAGTAAAGGGGTGTAAGGGAAAAATTTTGAAAATAAAACCCCCTATCTAAAAATGATATTTGATAATAAAAGGGGGAGTTTGCAGCAACAAAAAAGCCCCTGCTTTTATGGGAAATGATGTGTATCCAATATAAGTTTTGGCGCCCCTTTTCCAGGAAATATTTCAATAATAAAGATAATTTCCCCTACAATGTCTACACTAAGTCTTGGTGGGAAATTTATTTCCCCCGTTCTTTTTAATAGGCCTTTTCTGTGTTTGCCCGGGGCCCCCCCCCCCCCGCCCCCCGCCGTTGAAAAATTTTCAGCGGTAAAAAAGGGTGCTTTAAAAAAACTCTAGCTTTTAATTCAAAAAATTTTTAAATCTCTAATCTAAAATTTAAAATTGGGAAGGGTCACACTAAAGTAGAGGTTTTCCCCCTGTTCAGAAATAGGGCTTAAATTTTGCTGAGCTGTTTGGCCCCAGGCCCGAGCCAGGGCCTTTCCCTATGAGACGTGAGAGACACTGAGGCTTTAAACAGGAAAAGCTTTTTCTATTAAAAAAGGTCATGGGATTTTTTTCCAAAAATGCAACCAACCTTTTCCCCGCTTGACTCGCCCCAAAAAATCTCACCCCGCTCTAAATTTTGTAATCTTTATTTGCTGGCCCCCAAAAATTTCAGGAAACGCCGAAAAAAAGGGGGAACTTAAAAGGGTGAAAGGGCCCGATTTTAAAACCCTTTAAATTTTCGCAAAGAACCCGGAAAAAATTTTGTTTTACCAAAAAAAACCTTTCCCATTTTTAAATTTGTCGATAAAAAACGCTCAAAACTTTGACATGACATATGACCACTGCAGAAAATCACTATCTGCAACAGTGTCCTTAGTGGTCTTGAGAAACTAAAAAAATTTTTTTCCCCTTATCTACCCAATACCCTTTTGAACAGAAAGGACTTTTCTTCAAAATTGTTTAGTTTAAATTTGGGGGATCCCCATTTGAAAAGTCATTTCCCTACTTTTATTACAAATAATTGTAATTCCGGGCACCCGTCCCCAAAACCCTTGCATCCCCAATTTTCTTTTGTAGAAAAAATTTCTGTTTCTAACCCTTTCCATACTTCTTTAACAGAAAATTACATACAATGCAAGTATGACTATACAGTATAAAGTAAACTATTTCTACCAAAGCCTACTGGTGCCATCCATGCTAGTAGTTATCACATTTTTCTTTTGTATGTTCATTAATACTTCTTTTGAGAAGGCTGTAGATTAATTATTAATTAATTGGCTCTGGGATGACCATTGTATGTTGAACCCATTAACACTATGGAAAATTGATAACCGGATCTAAAGCCTCAAAATATTAAACCTACAGAACGCAAAATGAAGATTAAAGAAAATGAAGCAAAATAATAATAAAAGATAAAAAAACCCCCTTCTCCCAAAACCAAACCCCCCTTCCTTTTAAAACCCCCTGCCCCTCCCACCTCATCCCAGACCTTATTAGTATTGTTATTATCCCAGCCCTCAGCCTTTCCTTTCTCCTTTACACATGCTACTATTGAAACCCTTTCCCCAAAAAACTAAGGGTTTAACCCCCCCCCCTTTTTGGGCCAACCAATTGTCCCATCTCACTACCTCCATTTCTAAAATCCCCCCTTTTACAGCATTTTCCCCTTTTTTTTTTCTCTCATTCAAAAGCTTTTATTGAACAAAAAGAGAACATGATCAGACAACTCACTTGACATTCAAATTAAGAATGTGATATGAAATGACATGACCAATTATCTCCTGTAATCACTTAACAAAAAGTTGTCCTGAACGCGAGCAGTAGGTATTATTGATCAGGAGCTGTATCATGAATCTAAGAAAAAATTAAGCAAGGTAGATTCGCAGTTCTTATCATCAAAGGAAACCGAAGAGGCAAAACAATAGCAGTAATGGGGATTCCTCAGGGTAGGGAAAAGGAAAAGGGAGAGAGAAAGAGACCTCCCCCTCTGGCAGGCGTCGGGGCTCCAGGAGAGGATGGAAGGTATTTCCCTCGATGAGGAATGCCCATTTCACAACATTATTTCAATGCACCCTTGATTTAGTCAAACAGTAGAGTGGGAGCTTAATAAGTGCGATGCTACGAGAAGTCTGTTGCACATACATCGAGAAAACATAAAACAGAGGTAAAATGAAACAAGGAAGGGGCTCTCGGCCGGCTCAGGGGCAATCGCATGTGAGGGGGTCAATCCAGTATCTTTGTCGCCCAGACAAAAGAAAAGAAAAACCATCACATGTCAGGGTCGATCACAAGTATGATAAGCATCTGTGTTGCAGAAGGTAATCCAGTCCCCCCAGGTATGTAAATACCTACTATACTGAGTGGGTGAATCCATCCTAAACTCCTCCAATCTCTGCAGAGCCTGTATTTCTTTGATCCAATAAGTGATGGAGGGGCAGGTAGTAGAAAGCCACAGTCTGGGGATAATCGTCTTTGCTGCCAGAAGCAGAAAGACTAGGAGATGGGACTTCAAGGATTTCTTGGGCAGGGGGAGGTTAAAGAGAAGAATTGCGTCAGGGCTGTTTCGTACTTTTATCCCAGTGATTCAGTAGATAATATCAATCACCCCTAGCCAGAAGGGTTGCAGTACAGGGCAACCCCACCAGATGTGGGTCATGGTGCCTCTTTCAGCTTTGCACCGCTAGCAGAGGTCAGGAGAGCCAGGGAATATGGCGCTCAGTAAGGCAGGGACACGGTACCACCTAGTGAGTATTTTGTTGTTTAGTTCATGGGCCTTAGAGGAAATAGACGATGTGTGTGTCAGGTAAAACGCCCTCTCCCAATCCCCATCCGAGAAGTTCAGGGCGAGCTCCTTCTCCAAACTCCCCTGAAAAGAAAGCTTCCCGGTAGATTGGGCATCCAGAAGGAGAGCATACAGGCTTGAGAGGGGGCGTCTCACTGAGGTCCCATCCAGACACCATTGTTCAAAAATGGTAAGAGGTCGATGTAGATTTAAGGATTGCTTTCACTCAGAATAGAGGCTACAGAGCTGATAATAATAAAACCTGGCAAAACTTGTGACGGTTGGGTCTCCCACTAAATCCTCGTACGTTTTCAGCGTTCCAGTAGAGAGAACATACCACACAGACGAGGATGGAGCTCTAGAGCCCAGTAAAGTTGAAAGTCCAGAGGCCAGTTGCCTCGGGACCCCCGGGTTCCCTAATATAGGGGTGCAAGGCCCACCATGGAGGAACAGTTTCAGTCTTGAAGCGTAAGTCCTGCTCACTAATACTGATGTTTTCGCAATCAGGGGAGTTGACCGGAGAGCATCCCTCGTCAGTGTAGACGGCGGGATCCAAGAAAGGGCCGCTATGGGCACTTTATGCCACCTGGTTTCCAGGGAGATCCAGAGTTTAGGAGTCTCCGCTCAAAATGCGTCGAGTGTACGTACCGCTACAGCGGCTAGGTAATAGGCTTACAAGTCTGGTAGCGCCAGTCCCCCCATTGACTTGGGTCGGGACAGGGTGGCGTCAGCTATCCTGGGGCGTCCGTTTGTCCATACAAACTTGGAGGTCAGTTTACGTAAATCTTTGAAGAAGGACCTAGGGATTAATAGTGGTATGGCCTGAATAAGTATAGGAGGCGTGGTAAGATGTTCATCTTGAGGATATTAATCCTCCCGATCCAGGAAAATCCCTCCTGTCCCACTTCAAAAGGTCTTGTTTGATCTTAGAGAGCATAGGGATAAAATTTAAATCAAAAGTTCTCTCTGGTTTAGAAGGGATTTGCACTCCCAGGTATTTAAAGGACGAAGTTTCCCAGGAAAGCGGGAATGTGGATTTTAGACGAGATAGTAGATCAGGCGGGATATGAAAACCCAGGGCAGAGCTCTTTGTCATGTTAATTTTGTGTGAGCTAAATCTACTGTATTCCTCCAGTACCTCTAGCACTGCAGGGAGGGATGAGGGAGGATCCGTCAAATATAACAATAAGTCATCAGCAAAGGCAGAAGATTTGAAATGCAAATCTCCAACCCGGAGACTCTGGATGGTTGGATGAATTCGTATAGCCTGCATCAGGTGCTCCATCACTAGGATGTACAGGATAGGGGATAGGGGACATCCCTGTCTGGTGCCATTGCCTATAGTGAAGGGTTCGGAGAGAAAGCCATTAATGCGCAGTTGGGCTTGGGGTGCGACATAAAGAGACATGATCCTCTCACGCATTGCCGGGCCAAGGCCTAAAGATTCTAGAACACCTCTCAGGAAGGGACAAGCCACCCTGTCATATGCCTTTTCCACGTCTAGTGACAGGAAAAGGAATGGGATCTGTCTCGAGTGGACGTAGTGGAGAAGGGAGAAGGTGTTGAGGGTGTTATCCCTTGCCTCTCTGGAGAGCACGAACCCAACCTGGTCAGGATGGATGAGGGTGGTTAGCAGAGGGTTGATCCGAAGAGCTAACATTTTGGCAAATATTTTTGCGTCCGTGTTAATGAGAGATATCGGACGGTAACTTTGACATATTGAAGGATCCTTGCCTTCCTTTGGGATTACTACTATGTGGGCTCGCAGGAAAGCCGGATCAAAGGGGGAGTCTTGGGACACCACATTGAACATTCTAAGGAGGGGGGGCACCAATACCTCTTTTAAGGACTTAGAAAACAGAGCGGGATAACCGTCTGGGCCCGGGCGTTTGCCAGGAGGCAGGGATGCAATAGCGGTTCCTAGCTTTTCTGCCGTAAACTGTTCCTCCAGAGAGGCAAGGATCTGGGAGGGGAGAGTCGGGAGGGCCGTCTTCTGCAGCTATGCGTGAAGTAGTGTGGCGTGTGTTTGAGTGGGGGGGAGATTATACAAGGAGGAGTAGTACTCATGAAAGGTGGAGAGGATGTCCTCGGTCAGGTGGGCGATCCGCCCTTCCGAAGTTCTAATTCTAGGGACGAATAGAGCTGCCCTCTTATCCCTGAGTGCACGCGCGAGGAATCGACTCGGCTTATTGCTCCAAGTATAGGAGGAACTTGAGCAGATTTGGCGATATTTTTTGTGCTTTTTCTCCATCAGTTGGAGGATTTCATGGCGCGTCTGGGTGAGGGCCCTCAAGTCAGGCTCCGATCCGGTAGCTTTGTGTTGGGATTCCTGGGAGGCTAGTTGTGCTAAAAGAGAGCGGAGTCTAGCAGAGGCCTCCCTCTTAAGGCGCGAGCCATGTTTTATGAGCGTTCCCCGTAGCGTGCACTTCAAGGCTTCCCACTGAGTCTGCAGGGAGGTAGGATCTGAGCTGTGCACAGAAGTGAACAGATCAATTGTTTGCTGTAAATCCGAAAGGCATAAAGAGTCGGACAATAAAGATTCATTTAGCCTCCAGGCAAAAGCCGATCGCTTGTAGTCTGGAAAGGCGAAATCACAGTGAACCGGAGCATGGTCAGAGTGGATAATATTACCCACCGAGGCGGCGACCACATGACGGAGGAGCAGATGCTGTGGGAGTACGTAATCAATGCGGCTGTATGAGTTGTGGGGAAAGGAATAAAACGTGTAGTCTCTATCTTGTGGGTGGAGGAGTCTCCAGACATCTACCAATTGCAGCTCGTGAAGTAGCCTCCGCACTTTATTAATTGCATGAAGAGCTACAGACGAGCGGCCCGTAGAGGTGTCCAGGGTCGGGTTCAGGGTCAGATTAAGATCACCACACATGATAATAGAGCCCTGGGCGAAGCACGTAAGTTCATCCAGGATCCTAGTTAAAAAGGAGAGTTGTCCTATGTTAGGGGAGTAAATATTTGCCAAGGTGTACACGTGACCCTGCAGGCTGAATTTTACAAATAAGGCCCTGGCATCGTCATCCCTAAAGGTGTCCAAAATGGTGACCGGCAAGGACTTGTGGAAGAAGATGGCCACACCCTTCACCTTGGCTGTCGGGCTACTGTTATGGCACCAGACAGGGAAGTATCGGTTATGGTAAGATGGGATATGGGAGGCAAGAAGATGAGTCTCCTGAATACAAACTATGTGCGATTTTTGTTTGTGTAGGCTATACAGGATCTTTGAGCATTTCTCGGGTGAGTTAAATCCCTTAACATTAAGGGAGGTTATACGGACGTTAGCCATAAGGCAGCATTAACAACATTCGCAGAGCAAAGTCACCCGAGAAAAAAAGGGCAGGCGGCCCCTGAGCCAGACCGAGAGATTGAGCAACAAAAAAAGACATTAAACAAACTAACATCAACTTAGGCCAAAGAAGAAAAGGCCAAATACCTAGTAACAGCAGATTCATAACTGCAAAAGCCTTTTGTGTATCACAATGGGCTTCAGCTATTGGGGGGTCCAAATATTGGAGCAGAAAAGTAATGGCGAACACGTCGGGGTCGTGTAAGCATCTCAGGACTTAAATGATATCAACAAAAGGGGATGTATTCAACCGGCCCGGGGGAGGAGAGAAGGGATAGGGAGGGATGAAGAAAAAAAAAAAAAAAGGGGGGGGGACAGGATGAGAAAAGAGGGGAAGGATGGAAGTGGAAGAGGGGTTTCAGCCGGGTCGGTCGGCACTCCATTCTATCTGGGCACTATAAGGAAAAGAGAATGAAGAGGGGAATAGAGAGCCTTAAGTAAAAGGAGACCTGTAAGATCAGTTCGGCTATAGCGCAAAAATAGTCGGATAAGTGGGATGTGGGTATGGCGTCCGTTGAGCTTTACAATAGGGGCTGTCCGATGAAGGAGGGGGCAGTAGTGCAGGCAGGGCCAGTCCACCCGGGACGGGGGTGGGGTCACAGTCCAGTGGTGGGGGAGTAAGTTAAGACTCGCCTGAGGACAGTTCCGATTGTCAGCGGTGTGGCTTCGATCTGGAGGGTTGACTGTCAGGGCTGCCCATACGTCGTCGCAGCCTTTGTGCCTTTGGTTCGTCCTGCCGCCCGTGTTGGAGTCGAGCAGCTTGTGAAGCAGGTTGCGAGCCAGGGGGCTCAATCGACGTTGCTAGGTCCCAGTCCGGGAGGGAGATGTTGGGGAGGCCTAAGGATGATGTGAAATCTGGAAAGTCCACCGGGGACCGAAAGATGAGCAGTTTTTCTTGGTGTTTCACTTGGAGGGAGAACGGGAATCCCCATCGATAAGAGATGTTTCGGCTTTGGAGAGCTGCCAGAAGCGGTTTAGTAGCTGCTCTCAGGCGGAGGGTGCGGCGTGAGAGATCAGTGAACAGTCCCAGTTGTGTTCCTTCATATTCAACATGCTGCATCAATCGGGCTTTTCTCATAATCTCCTCTTTAATCGAGTAATGATGTATCCGACATATTATGTCCCTTGGACGCGTTATATCTGGGCTTTGCGGGCGTAGTGCTCTGTGAGCTCTATCAAATTCAATAAACGTCTCTTCCGGACACCCAAGAATGGTATTAAAGATTTTCGTTAAGGTTGGAATTAGATCGCCTGTCCTGACAGTCTCCGGGAGGCCCCGCAGCCGGATGTTGTTGCGGTGATTTCTGTTCTCCAAATCATCTAGATGCATTGACAATTGGAGTTGGCAAGAGTTTTGTTCTGATACCGCTGTCTGCAGGCTGGTTAGAAGATTAGCAGTGGAGGCTTGATTTTTCTCCAGGTGTTGCACTCTGGCCTGAAGATCCGCAACATTCGTCTGGACCGGCTTTAGATCTTGATGCCAGGCTTTCCGCATCTCTGTGGCTAGGAGCTGCATATCTTGTTTTGAAGGTAGGAGCGAGAGAAGGGCACGTAATTCCGGGTGAGATTCTAGAGCCAGTAGGGCATCTTCTGGCGGAATGTAGCCAGCTGTCCGACTGGGGGATAGCCCTGTAGGTGACTGACGTATAGAGGGCATCGCCACCTGCTTGTCAGGAGAGCAGATGGGGCTCCCACCCCAACGGAGGAACCAGGACTTGACATCCATGAGGCGCCTTCCGGCATGTGGGGGGGCGTGAGGGCCCGTTGACCATGAGGGGAGCCCGACCGGGTCGGGGCGGTGGAAGAGCCCATTGGGTCCGGGGTGGCAGCCTCGCTCCCCAAGCCCAACATCCCCATCACCCGGGGCCTGCCATCGCCCCAAGCCATGTCAGGTCCCCCCACGCCGCCGTGGGGCCACTGAGCCCTCAGTATCTCCCGTCCAGTTGGAGACAGAGCAGAGTCTTGGTCAATAATAGATGAGTGGGTGCTCAATTTGTCCAGGGGTGGCGGGTGTTCTAAGTCCCCAACAGTTGCGGCCTGGTTTGCTTTCTGTGCCTGATGGCAGCTTGTCTGGCCCACGGACCGTACGAAAGTGGGTGTCATAGGGCCCAAGTGCTGCAGCGTGAGGGGTTCGGCGGGGGTGCCATGGCTACCCGCGACCATCCCCCTGCAACCCGAGGTCCGGCACCAGGCCACTTACCCGTCCACGCTCTGGTGTATGCTGCTCCTGCCTAGTCCCGGCCGCCGCGTGCGTACCCGCTGCCTAGGGCGCGCGCACGACTGCTGGTCTGGATTTAAAGGGCCAGTACGCCGGTAATTTGGTCAATTGCCGGCTGCTGGTCCTATATAAGGAATACGCCCCCAGCATTCTCTGCCAGATTGTTATCGAGCTTTGCCTAGTTAAGAGTGTTGGAAAGTCCTGTCTTATTACCCGTGTACCAGTCTGTTCCGCTACGTTTCCTGACCTTGCCTGTTTGCCGCCTACCCTGCCCGTCTGCCTGTCTCTGACCACGAACCTCTGCCACCTGCCCTGACCTTCTGCCTGTCCCCGACTACGCCTTTGGATTCCGATTCTGTACCACGCAGTAACCCGGCCGCCATCGCAAGCAAGTCACCTCAAGGGTAGCGACCTGGTAGCCTCACGCCGCAGCAAGTCCATCCCGCTTTGCGGCAGGCTCTGATGAATACCGGGGGCTACTTAGACTCCGCTCCCTGGCGTGGCTTAACTATCATCGCTTGCGGTGGTCCAGCAAATCCACCGAACCCTTACATCTGTTTAGCATCTTTTACTCTCACACCACCTCCTCCTCTTGCTCTCTATCTGTCGGTGTAACTCAGTGGTCAGTCCTTGGTCCTCTACTCTTCTCTATTTACACTCTTGGCTTGCGACAGCCCAGATATTATCTCTTTGCTCTCCAGGACCCCATAATGTCAATTGTTCATATCCTCCATTTTCCTCCCGTTTCCTAAAACAAAATGTGTAGAAAACAGAATTCCTCATCTTCCATCCCACTCTATCCCCCTACTTGATCTATCAGAGTCAATGCCTTTACACTTTCATTGGTTCTGCGAGTGCGCTGCCTTGGGATAACCTTTGACTCCATACTGCCCTTCAAGCCATACATCCAAGCCCTTAACTTTGCCTTCACCTGAAAAAATATTTCTTGAATCTGCTCATCCCTTAACTTTTATTCTACAAAAATGTTAGTCCATGTCCTTGCCATCTTGTGTCTAGCCTACTGCAACATCCTTTTCTATGGCCTCCAGTCTAGCAGTCTTTCTCCTGTTCAAACCATCCTCAACTCCACTGCATGGCTGATCCACCTGTCTCCTCAATACTCCTCTGCCTCTCCCCTGTGCAAATCCCTTCACCAGTTACCAATTGCCCAGTGAATTCAGTTCAAGTTGCTAATCATGACCTACAAGGCTCTGCATAATCTCCCTCCTCCATACATCTGTCTTTATCTCCAGATACCTCCCCTCATTCAATCACTGCTCCTCACAGGAGCTTCTTCTCTTCTCTCCACTTACCAGCTCCTCACACAACTGTCTCCAAGATTTCTCCCATGTTTCCCCAGCTATCTGGAACTTACTACCACTACACATCAGACTCTCCTCCACCTTCACTAGCTTCAAAAGCAACTTGAAAACCCACCTCCTCGGGACAGCTTATAACCTACAATAGCCCGGCTGCCACTGCTTCACCCCACAAAGGTGTCTGCCCCTCACCTTCTGTCTCAATCCTCCATCTGTTTAGATTGCAAGCTTTTACAGGAAGGTTCCTCTCTCCCTTTTACCAGTTGTTAGTCAATTAGTGTTGTCAATGTACTTTGTCTGAATCTATGTTATGTATGTAACTCCCCTCGAATGCACAGCGCTCTGGAATTAATGGCGCTTTAAAATAAATAATAATAATCAAGTCCCTACACATAACAGGTGGTAAGAGCGGCTGGAAGCTAGAATTCACTTTCTACTTTGAGAAAAGGAGCGTCTTTGGGTCATGTAACGTATATACAATGTACCTTACCTGATGCCCAAAGGTACTGATCATCCTGGCACATATAAAGAGCAGTACAGAACATGTAGTACCGCACTTTACTGTAGAGAGGCACTACTAGATGCCAATCAGTGCATGCACTTCACTAATACAGAGTTTTTACAAGTAAAATGTTCATAATAATTGGTTAATCACATGTGCTGCAGATCCAATCATATCACCATGACGACAATGTCTCACAATGGCGATAATTAAAGAATGTCAACATTTTCGGCCACCATCTGGCTGTTATCAACATTGTCGAAAAAAATTTGTTCTGTAGGAATAGGAGAGAAAGTATGCCGGCCGCAGCTCAGTGCCGCAGCTCATGCAAATGCTTGTTTGAATCTTAATAAAGGAATATTTGATAAGCAAGCACGGTTGATGATACAGCATTATATGGACTTGGATTGAAATTATTCTATCAACTAGGCACTACCATCTACAGTTAAATTGTGTGCTAAGCAATTGAATGGTAAATATGTTTTTAAAATACAGCATCCCAGAAAAGCCCATTGTATGGGGGAAATATTGTATCATGAGGCCATTGTAACTAGAGCAACATGAATCTACCACTGAATATCTGAATTACATTTAAGTCTTTTCAGTAATCCCAGGTCTTAGTTCCTATTAGGATCCTGATATGAGTTAGTTTATCTATGGCTAAATATCTAGATGATAAAGCTGACCATCCAAATGCTTTTGTTATGACAGAGGAAGATTATTTTTTGTGTGAGTTCTAATCATCATAAACAATTTATTTTTATAAGTGTCTTCCTCTACTGTGTAATACTCATTAGCGATAAGGGTTACATTAGTGAACCATACCGCTAGATATATGTTATCTCTTCCTTCTGACAATCCAGGTTATAACTTCATTGACAAAGTAAAAGATTTCAATTTTTTTATATTAATTTTAAAATGTGAAACATTTTGGTTATTTATTGCTTCCAAATCCCTTTTCAGTGACATCATTTGTAAAGAAATAAATTTTTTGCCCCCTGTTTAAATTCCAGTTTGTTTCCATGGTAAATCTGCTTGTTTCCATGGTAAATTTTGTTCTCATAGAGAACCATGGATTACGCCTCCTCTCCCCGCTCGGGCAATACGCTGCGGGGGGGAGATAAGTAACATGTCAATAACTAGCGGCGAATACGCGCCGCTAGTAATGAATGTCTAGGGGGCCGGCGGGAGCTCGTGCCGGTCGGTGCGAGCTCCCGAACACACGGCGTAATTGCGGGGCATAATTATGCCCCACAATTATGCAGTGTGAACATAGCCTTAGTGTATTATACACGCACTTAATCTTAATTATAATAATGTCCTTACATCCCATCCAATCCTGTACTGAATACAGACAGGACCAGGCATCTGTTATAGCACACATTTTTATTTTAGCTTCTTCTATGTTCATTTTTACCCAGTCCAAGATGGCCAGGGCTGTTAATGTTCATTACACTTATTCTTCTTCTCATAAAACCTTTTCTGATGAGTATATTAACTAGGCCTTAACTTAGCCATTTTGTTGACCAATATCTTAGACAAATATCTTACATATAAATTTATCAAATATATTGTCTAACATGTTTTGATATCAAAGGATCTTTTCCCCCTTTTCAATACCATATAATTTTAACCAAAAGCTCGATCCTCTGATCACAAGTATGATCCTATAGAGATTGTATGATTAAAAGGGAAGCCAAATGTCTGATTACTCAGATATAAAAATAGTGTAAAATTATTACAGGATGCTTTGGAATCAAGAATTTTATCTTTTTTAACTTGTTTAATAGTATTTTCTTTCTTTTATATAGTAATCCCATAAAACCTTGAAACAAGAAACATAATATTAAGTGGAATAAAAGGGTACTGCATAGTAGAATAATAATAATAATAAAAATAATAATAGTTGGTTGAATATCAGTATAAGGACAATCATAGCTAATTCTACAATTTTTTATTGAAAAGAAACTTGTATTAACTTTTAATATTATTTGATCAGGCGAAGAGTGTATGAGAAGACTAAGAGGCCACGCAACCTCTGCTAAGCTCAAATGCTTTGATCAGGACAAGTTATGAAAGTCTTCGATATTCCTTTAATTACCACATCAGTAGACAAAAAGTCAGTTTGGTATTTTTCTAAAGAAAAAAATTAACAATAGATTGTATTTTAATTGTTTTTAAACAGCTTATTATAACTGAAAGCTTTCTGACTTCATACATTTAAGTAAAAACATAAAAGACAAATTATACTCTGGATAAATTAGTTTTCACCACCTTTACACAGCGTGCACTTCAACATCTAAGAAGAATTTTTGAAGTGTAAATTTGCAATAACACAAAAAAAGACTAATAATAATAGTCAATGAACTGCCATTTAGGAAAGGTTATGTAAATCAGAAGGCAGCAGGATAAAGAAGTATATCTTATTATAAGACTTTAAAATGGAGATGTAGCTTGCAGCTTTGGCATTGAGGGTCCTTTACTATTCTAAAAAAATAATAATGAACTTAGAAGATTTAAAAAAAATTATAGAAGTTTAACCATTAAATCTGGGAAATGCTAAAGAGACGTGTTTAGAGTAGCAGGGCTTGTCATATCATTCAGAATGGGATAAAAAAATAAGAAAATATTACATTAATTTCATTTGCATGCACCCAAAGAAACATTAACAAAATGTGTCCTCCCAAAAATGTTCACCTATTTACTAATCAAAACATTATTTACTTTATGCTATTACAAGGTGTAAAAATCTCAAAAGCATTCAATCATGTTCTTTTTCCATATAGCCTAATGGGTTATATTAATGTCATTGTGAAGAGTGAAGAGCTGATGGTCTAACACAACCATATTTTACATTATTTAACACTGGATATTATTACAGTTATTCTGTAATGTCTGTTGTGTTGTTCAACAAGCTGATCACTGATCATTTTGAAAAAGGGATTGCTAAATTGAGATAACCCCTTTACCAGAAAATGACACGTTACAGTTCATCCCACATGTTACGCAAGAACATGCAAATTACTGCATAATTTATTTACGTTTTTTAAATCATGCCTGTTTTATATTATTCATGTATCACCTGTCAAATTAATTCTTTAGGTAATTACAGTTTTTTAACTTACATTTAAGATTTTTTTCATGCAATATATGCAAAATAAAAAGATTTTTTGCAGACTTTTATTTTCTTAACTCTAGCTATAATTATTTTTTTTAAATCTCTCTAAGGGAGGGCTAAGCGTTTTATAACTTTATTTTAAATTTATAATATATTGGCATACTTCTATATGCAAAAACATTGAACTCTGTGTCACTGTGACACAGGCTGCTGTTAGGGAAACACATGCTGAGACCTAACAGCAGGGTTCCTGAACAGAAAACCCTGGTGTCCATTCTAGGTCCCCAATGCCAACTGTAGAAGGGTCTCTCAAGCTTCAATGAGAAAAGGAGTAACATTTGATCATGCTGCGGTCTTGGACTGCAGCAATCAAAAAGTAACACGGCTTCTTCAAGGCTGCTCAAAGAATGGAGCTGTAGTCATAGCCTGTTAATAGCACTGTTTCGGCATAGTTAGCCCTTCTACCCACCCCATACACTGCAGCGATGATAAAAGTCAGTGAGTGGTCATCAAGGGGTTTCATAGAAATCTTCATTGTTCCCTAATCATGTGGTGATCCCACAGGTGCACAGCACGTTATAAGACAGATCCGTGATAACTGTAAAGAGCTGTGCACCTGTACAATCATCATCTTATACCTACTGTAAGTAAACCAAAGTAAACCATGAAGGTTTATACTACAAACAGAGATCATGAAAATTGAAATATGTTATACACTTTCTACAAGTAGTATATTAGAAAATGGTAAAACTTTTAAGAGCTGTTTTATTTACATATATTTGCAAATTCAAGCTGATAAGATTTAAAGAGGTTTTCCCATAATGGATATTGTGGGAACACCAATGAGTCCTCCACCAATTACTGAAACGATGGACCAGAGTATGAATGGAATGGTAGTCAAAAATGCCCCTTGTTGCTCAATTAAATGTCTATAGGGGTAACTGAAATAACAGAGGTCTGCCTCCATAAGTCCCATAGATTTTTAATAAAGAGACACCGCCACTCCATTTAAATTCCTTCTCACTAAGAACCAGTTGCCAGGAGGAATAAGACCCCCATTCTAGTGATTGGTGAGGTTTTATCAGTAACATCTTCAGTAGCCCACCAGACATTTAGGGCGACATGTATGAATTTTGTCACCAAGACATCAATTTTATTGTGTGCATTAATAGTGTAGAATGCGCGAGAATGTATGAACCTGTTCTATTGCGGGTCATAGATTTAGCGCTTTCTAGCTCCAAAACGTCAACTCAGGCTCAGGTAAACCACTTTTAACTTGGTCTGGCTGTTCCAGCAGTAATGCACCCAATTTTGTCGTTCTCCAGTCATAAAGGTGTAGAATCATACGGTTGTTGTGCAACAACCCTCCAGAACGCACCCGCATCTTAGGTGCTTTACAAAGTGCCGCTAATTTTGGAGTGCGTCTGCTCATACATCTAGAGAACAAGGCTGCACCAGTTTTTGGGCTGAAAGGACACCAGAATACTGGTGTAGCCCCGCACATCTATGTCGCCCTTAGTACCTATTTTGTACAGAGATGATAAATGTCAGTTGTGGGACAACCCCTTCAGTTAGTATAGAGATTTAATGGAAACCAGAAGTTTACATACACTATATAAAAAGACACATATACATGTTTTTCTCACTATTTGACATGAAATCACAATAAACCTTACCTGTTTTATGTCAACTAGGATTACCAAAATTATTTAAATTTTCCAAATGTCAAAATAATGAGAGATTTTTAAGGCATTTTTATTACTTTCTGTCAAAAGTTGACATAAACTAGGATTACTATGCCTTTAAACAATTTGGGACAGCCCATATGATGATGTCATGTCTTTGGAAGATTCTGGTAAAACGAGTACTGCATCAACATGGGCTGAAAGGTCAATTTGCCAGGAAGAAGCCATTACCCCAAAAGAAACATATAAAAGCCAGATAAATGTTTGCAAATGCACACAGGAACAAAGACTTTTTTTGACATTTTTGGAGACATGTCCTGTGGTGTAAAAAAACTAAAATTTAACTGTTGGCTATAATGACCATCATTACGTTTGGAGGAAAAAAGAAAAGTTTGGAAGCTTAAGAACACCATCCCAACTGTGAAACATGGGGGGTTGCATCAAGTTATGGGGTTGTTTTGTTTCAGGAGGGACTGGTGCACTTCACAAAATAGATGGCATCATGAGGAAAGAGGATTATGTGGCAATACTGAAGCAATATCTCAAGACATCAGCCAGGAAGTTCAAGCTTGGACGGAAATTGGTTTTCCAAATGGACAATGACCCGAAGTATACTGCCAAACTGGTTACAAGGTGACTAAAGGATAACCAAGTCAATGTTTTGGAGTGGCCATCACAAAGGTCTGATCTCAATCCTGTTGAAAATTTATGGGCAAAGCTGAAAATGCAGGTGCGAGCAGCTTGTGAGAAGCTTGTGGAAGGATATCCAAAACGTTTGACCCAAGTCACACAGTTTAAGAACAATGCTACGAAATACTAATGAAATGTATGTAATCTTTTGACTTTGCAGAAAGTAATAAAAAAATGCCTTAATAGATTCTATCTCTCATTATTCTGGCATTTAGCAAATATAAATAATTTTGGTAATCCTAATTGACCTAAAACGGGTAAAAGGTATTCTAATTTCATGTCACATAGTGAGAAAAATTTTATGTGTCTTTTATATAATGTATGAAAACTTCTGGTTTCAACTGTAGCATTAAATTACACATGCTGTATTCTCTTTTGGGTAATGGTTTTATGACTAAGAGTCCCTCAAAAATATCTGCAGTTTCCAATAAACTGTAATAATCCTCCTGTGTATGAATCAAGATCCAAATGTGTGTGTATGTCTCTACATATTTTTTATTGTACAGAATTTTTAGAATTTTACATAGTGTGCCTCTCCCCTGTTTAACTTTTTTGGTTAAAAAAGGGACAGTCCCAATACTGAGATGTGCGTCATACAAACATGACACATTAATCTTTCTACCATCAAGGACAATATAGCCTGGATATGTGACATATTTATGTTGTATTTTTGTAGTCAGATACAAAACTGTGAGAATCAGTCTTGCAAGATGATGGAGTTGCATTTTCAAAGCCCTGGCACCATTTGACCCACTCAAATGAAAAAAAAGCTTACTGTGGGTATTATTTACATTCAGGGAATGGTGCAATCATGATAACATTCCACCATAAAAATAATGTTCTAATACAGTGGTTCTCAACCTTTCTAATGCCGTGACCCCGCAATACAGGTCCTCATGTTGCGGTGACCCCAAAACAAAAAATAATTTTGATGGCTACTTCAAAACTGTAATTTTGCTACATGAGGGGTTACATATGTGTGACGCCTCTGAGCGGTACCTCTACATGTCACATACATATAAAGGTACCACTCAGAGCCGTTACATAGATGTAACCCTATATAGGGGCCTGTGAGTGGTACATGGGGTGTTACATATATGTGACGCCTCTGAGCGGTACCTCTACATGTCACATACATATAAAGGTACCACTCAGAGCCGTTACATAGATGTAACCTTATACAGGGGACTGTGAGTGGTACATGGGGGGTCACATATATGTGACGCCTCTGAACAGTACCTCTACATGTCACATACATATAAAGGTATCGCTCAGAGCCGTTACATAGATGTAACCTATACAGGGGCCTGTGAGTGGTACATGGGGGGTTACATATATGTGACGCCTTTGAGCGGTACCTCTACATGTCACATACATATAAAGGTACCACTCAGAGCCGTTACATAGATGTAACCTTATACAGGGGACTGGGAGTGGTACATGGGGGGTTACATATATGTGACGCCTCTGAACAGTACCTCTACATGTCACATACATATAAAGGTATCGCTCAGAGCCGTTACATAGATGTAACCCTATACAGGGGCCTGTGAGTGGTACATGGGGGGTTACATATATGTGACGCCTTTGAGCGGTACCTCTACATGTCACATACATATAAAGCTACCACTCAGAGCCAATACATAGAAGTAAACATATACAGGTGGGCGGTGAGTGGTACATGGGGGGTTACATATATGTGACGCCTCTGAGCGGTACATCTACATGTCACATACATATAAAGGTACCACTCAGAGCCGTTACATAGATGTAACCTTATACAGGGGGGCTGTGAGTGGTACATGGGGGGTTACATATATGTGACGCCTCTGAGCGGTACCTCTACATGTCACATACATATAAAGGTATCACTCAGAGCCATTACATAGATGTAACCTTATACAGGGGCCTGTGAGTGGTACATGGGGTGTTACATATATGTGACGCCTCTGAGCAGTACCTCTACATGTCACATACATATAAAGGTACCACTCTGTGCCGTTTCATAGATGTAACCTTATACAGGGGACTGTGATTGGTACATGGGGGGTTACATATATGTGACGCCTCTGAACAGTACCTCTACATGTCACATACATATAAAGGTACCACTCAGAGCCGTTTCATAGATGTAACCTTGTCCGGGGGGCGGGGAGGGGGGAGGCTGTGATTGGCACATGAGGGGTTACATATGTGACCCCTCATGTGCCACTCACAGCCCCCCCTATAAGGGGGGGGGGGGGGGTAAATGTAATGTGCATATCATGTAATGGCTGTGTGTGGTACAAGTAACAGGTTAATAACATATTACTTGTACCACACACAGACATTACATGATGCTATGGATGTGTGTGTTTTACACTAAATTACCTTGCAGCCAGGAACAGCCCTGCCGTACAGTATCAGCGTTCTCTCTGCACTGAGTACGGCAGGGCTGTTCCTGATGCTTGGTACATATTGTGGGCGTGTGATGCAGCGCGCTTTCAGCGTCCTGCACGCACCGCCCACAAGAACCGGCGAGACGTAAGTCCGTGCTCACCGCAGCGTCGCTCACAGGAGCGGCTCACTGAGCCACCAATGATGAAAGTAACGGCGCCCACTGCTCCCCCTCCCCTCAGTAATTCAAACGGCGCCCACAGCGCTCCTCCCTGCAGCTATTAAGCCAGTGTGGCGCCCCCCTCAGCTCTCCGGCCGGCCACCCTGCCCGGGCTTAGGAACGGCCCTGGCTTTAGGCGACCTCTGTGTTTTGGTCGTTCGACACCCGCCGGGGTCGCGACCCACAGGTTGAGAACCGCTGTTCTAATATATTGTTATATTACATAATTTTTGCCTTCCACCCACAGTTTGAAGGTTTGACACACATTGCTGGTATCTTCCTGCAGATATAAGTAGTATAAATCTTTAAGTTACAATTGTAACTTTTTTCATTATTGTAAAACCGCAGGAATTCAGCTACAAATCTTGCAGAGAAATATGGAACATTCAGTCCACTTAATGCAGCATCATATTGAATTATTTTTTAAATGCAATATTCCTGTTACTTCATGGCATTTACGCCAAATGAAGACTAAGTAAACAGAAAAGGAATAAATGCATGTAAAGGACTTAAAGGGCTGTTCCCACCATAGATTTTAATGGCATATCACTAAGATATACCATTAAAGTCTAATAGATGTGGTTCCCACCAATGGGATCCACACCTATTTTAGGAACAGGCACCAGAAAGCTACGGAGCAGAATGGAGAGTCGGTTGCACTTGCGCATGACTCTCCCTTCTGTTATATTGGAGCTACGGGCACAAACACAGCACTCGGCTGTAACTCTCATAAAACAGAATAGTGAGTCGTATGCATGAATAACTGGCTTTCCATTGTGTACTGTAACTTTTGGGAGCCTGTTTTGCAAGATAGATGTGGGTCCCATAGGTGGACCCACATCTATCAGATTTTGATGGCATATTTTATTATAGAAATATGTTTTTGTTGTCTTGAATCAACCTTCTTTTCTCCCCTCCTTTATTTCTTATCTGTTAACTTAGTTTAAAATCACTAAACTAACCTGTTCTGGGACCTCAGCTTCACTAAGATATGAGACAACATAGAAGACAAAAGGGAAAGGGAGGAGGAGAGGCAAACAGATATACAGATACATGATGCCGGACATACAGTGAGCATTTTATTTAACCTCTGCTTGACTCACAGCTATACTGCTCCTTACTGATGTCTAATGTCTTTCATGCTGCTGCTTGTGTGTTAAGAATCTATTTATTTCTCTTTTTGCCCATTTCATCTCCCTAAACTTCTGTTGGCAGCTGTAAACTGAGTTTTTAGTGAAGATAAGGCTTCAGGAGCAGTTCCATTAGTAACTTATGAGTTCACAAATAAGAAGGTGGAGGGAGGTAGGGGAGAAAAGGAGGCTATAAAAAGGATAAGGAAGCATTTTTATCTAAAAAGATATATTATAAATTTTCTTATTTTATTTGTTCTGTTGATTTATGAAAAGTTGTGTTGTAATAGGAGGTATGCTAAAAAGAAACATGATAAGGAATATGCTAATGAATGTGTTCTGGTCAAAAAGGGTGCAATAATGATGATCCTTTCCATTAGCAGAATGTCAAAGAGCCAATGTCTGCTAACAATAAAGCAGTGGGAAATGTAAAATGGGAAAGTGGGAAATGTGTTTTTACATCTGAGTGATCCCACTTATGTAGGAAGTAGTTCTGATAATAAATGTAGGTATGTAAGCAGCACTGGTGTTCAGATTTAGTTTAGTAGTAAAGGTCTGTGATATGACAGCTGTACATAGCGGAGCTGTATGCATGGAGCCTGTATCACAGAACATGAAGACCCTATAACATTGTAGTACAAAGTAAAAGGCAATGTCCTGCTGTTTAGGGGCCCCAACAGGGTTAAAACCATCTGGAAGTTCCTAGACAGTCAAAAAAATTGAAGCATCCGTGATTTTCTTTAAAACTGGAGAAGCCTGTACAGGTTATATTTACTATTTTGCCATAGGCAAACTTAAACTCCATCAGTTCTCAATCTATAAAGCACAAAACTTAACTTTTATTATATATATAACACTTAACCTCGATACACATTATTTTAATATATATGGATATTAGATACAGAGGGGAAGAAGTTTATGGGAAGGGACAAAAATAGCAGTGTACCATATAATGGAGTACGTATTCCCAATGAATACGCATATTAGACATAGAGGAGAAATTGTTTATGGGAAGGGACAAAGTTAGCAGTGTGCTGTAAAATGTAATACCTATTCTGCTTAGTCCGTTCTAGGTGAGCCACGCAGACACAGTAATGTGAGAGAAGTTGGACGGAAGTCCGTCACAGTTAGGGTAGAAATGTCCATTGGTACAGTGCGCGGGCTCGGGCGACATGGTAAGATAGGGCGGAATCCCGCTATGGACATGGTGAATTTGCCTGAGGAATGTTGTTTATAAGAATGCAGTAGCAGCAGCAGCAGTAAATAGTATTAGTATGCATGCAGGAGAGAAAAAGGGGGAATGGGTATTGTTGAATCTTTGGTGGCCAATTAGTGAGCACCTGAATAGGGTGTATACCTAAGATCAAATAAAAGGAAATGAGCTAGACCACATGGGACTGGGCCTCTGTCCTCTGATGAAGCCAGTTAGCAGGTGAAACATGTTCGGGAAGTCAGACATGACATTTTAATTTGTGATTTTCTACCTCTTTCTACTGTGTTACCTGCTGCAGAGGGTCTCACAAGGAAACCTTATATGTTTCATGCCCATCAGATTAGGGATGATTGCCCAAGTAAGATGTTTTGAATTCCTTTTTGGAGTTAGCAAATCCCTGGACATATAGGGTTTTACCTGCTAAAAGGTGGTGTTCCACCAGACCTGATAATAAAAAAGGCGTTATTCCTTCACAATTAAAAAGGGATATATTGAGAGGTTAGGAATCAGGTTTTTAAAGTAGTGTGTATCGAGGTTAAGTGTTATATACATAATAAAAGTTAAGTTTTGTGCTTTATAGATTGAGAACTGATAGCGTTTAAGTTTGCCTATGGCAAAATAGTAAATATAGTTATTAAAAGTCACTCTTTGTTCTCTTGCTAGATTCCCATTCTTTTTGAGACTACCTGTACAGGTTAGGCCCCATTCACATAACATTTGTTCACGTATGTTGGGATAGAAAAAAAATCAGAAAAAAATGGGACATTGTTTACATGAAAACACAGAGCCATACTTGCAACTCAATGGCTAGATAATAGACTAAACCTAGTAGAAGGCAATTTAAGCCCCATTGCTACTTGGGAGTAATATAACAGGTGCAGATAACTAATAAGCAGTACATCACATACCCATCCACTAGGATGGCAACTGAATAATAAAAACGGCGCACTGGATAAGTACCAGTTCACACCAGTATGCAGAAAAGCCACAATATCATACAAGGGGAGACTGCACAAATGCAAAAATATTGATAAGACAACCACTCACACGCCTTCTATGTATGAGGGTGGTGGTTGCTAATATTATAATTTAAAAGGTAAGTCCGATTGCAAGTAGATTTTCCTTTTCTATTATTTTACCCATGACGGGGGTTTATATCTGCATTTGTACCTGAGTTTCTTGTTTTTTGGTATGTGCTGCCTTTTTTCCTTTTTCTTAGTATTATAATTGTATATAGATAAGGCGATACACAGGGTGCCACTTATACAGTTATGTGTGGTGCACCATGTTGGCTCATAACCTATGACGCGTCTACTATTCGATTGGGCAGGCTGCCCAGCACATTTCAGGTGTCTAACACAAAATACTGACACCCTTTACTTCCCAGTATTTTGGACAAAAAAAATACACCCTGGAAAAATATCAGATATGAGGTATTGGTTGATACAGTGGCCAACACATTCGCAAGCCCCATATGACATTGTGGCTTTTTTCCATACTGGTGTAAACTGGTACTTATCCAATGTGCAGTCTTTTATCATTCAGTTGCCCTCCTTGCGGATGGGTGTTTGAGTTACTTCTCATTAGTTATCTGAACCTGTTTTATCTTGCCCAAGTAGCATTGGGGCTTATATTGCTTACTACTAGGTTTAGTTTATTATCCAGCCATTGAACTGTTTTTTGTGTTTTTGCATATGTTGAGATAAAAAAAGAGCCCATGAACTCCAAGTTGGCCTGCATTTGCTTGATAGATTTTTATGGCACGCTCATGGGCATGCTGTGGTTTTTGGCCTCACATAGTAGTTACTGCAAGAGATGCCACCAACGGAGACCAAAAACATAAACTAAATGGGTCCTTTTTGTGATTGTATTTATAACTATCTTGCAGTTCACAGTCAATGCATTTGATGTGTTCATACTAGTATTTAGAGCTGTATACATACATCACTTAAAACCATTAAGGCATGGTGTGGCTGTAAAATGTCAGTTGTCCACTTTTTTTATACAATGTCCAAATAGTGGAATCTGCCATATATTTTTTTGAATTTTTATGAACACCACCGTATTAAGGAAAAGCATATACCACCAGGAAATAGAGCAAACATAGCCCACAGAGGAATACGTTTGATCTACTGACCTCTATGGCACCACTGCAGCGATGTTGCAGTATTCGTTGGGGTACCTTTTTTTAGGTACCCCAATGGATATCTCGAACACAGCCACTAACTGTGTAAACCTGGCCTTAATCAAGTACCAGCAAATCATTTTTTACAGTTAACACAGCATTTTCACCTCTTGCTTGCAATCTACCATAATTATTTTCCTGCCTCCTGCACCATCACTTTTGGCCAGTAGAGGGTGAGCATGACATGACATGGGTGCATGCAGAAGGACATAACAGCACAGATACTTCCATCAAACACTGAACATTAACACTAAAATGCACTTAAAACTTTTTTAAATGTCCTTTGTCATGAAAGCAAGTCAAATGTAATGTTCTATATACATATAGTTTCTTGTAGGTAATCACAATTTTGAGGTTATTCATTCAGATATGGCAGAATATTAGCAAGTTTTAGGTATTGTACAATACTATACATTTGAATTGCTTTTTTTAGTTCCTCGTTCTCATTCGCAGCTGTGAATTTGAGAACATGCTGCATATTTTTAAAGAAAACTATAATCCACCAGGTCTGAACTTGCTCTAAATGTTATTGTCAACTAAGATCAATATTACAGTGTAGGGTGAAAAACATTATACAATAAAGGAGTAGTCAACTTTTTACAATTCAACTTAGTTAGAAGTATCCACTGAATGTAAGCTAAATACAAGGGGCGACATGTATGAAAACCATGCAGACTAGACAGTCGTACTTCTCAATTGGTCAGTGCAGCATTTGTCAGTGTGTATGAAAATGTCTCACTGCACTTTATAGATGTATCCCGCTGTGAGTCAAAAATATGTGCCAAAGTTTTCTTTGCCAGTTTGCAATTGGCATGGATTAGTACGATATTTGTGTGCCACATTCTGTCGAGACACTTTCATAAATGTGTCTAATCTTATTAATGTGGCACGACATACCTACTAAGAATTGGCGTATACAAAACTGTGTAGGTTGTCGGACGTGCGCCAGTTTTTGGTGATGGACCTTTTAAAAATATGTTTGACTGGGTTACCGACAGTTTTCTGGAATCAAATCACGCTGGGAAACTGACGCAGCCCCGAGAATACATGTCGCCCAATATGTCCCACTGCTGTAAGTACAACTGTAATCTTTAAGAAAAAAACACAGCAAGTGTTCAGTTCCTCTGCAGAGCCACCATAGAGGAGATAAAACATTGCATGGTGCCCAAAGAATTAAATATGTCTTCAATAAAATACATGAACATGTTGAGGCCACCAAAGGTATACTCCATGTAGCTGGTCTCCGATTCAGCAAATAGTTGGAAGTGTAATATTAAAGGGCTTGTCTACTAATAAAAAATTAAGCGGAGATTGGGCCAAGGTGGAGAGAAAAAATTAAAAAAAGGGAATATTTAGCAACCTGTACCCCACTGCTAATCCTCTGGAGCCCCACCCGCGATGTGCTTCAAAGGAGAGGCACATGTGCCATTCACTTACAATAGAGAACCAGCCTCTTCTTTGTGTTAGGACTAGAACCCAGAAGTTAAAAGGAGTGGATTGCCGGGAAGACAAATTGGTTAGAATCCATTTTTTTTGTCTTGTTTTGCTTACTCTAGCCCCATTTCAGCTTAATTTTTTTGAATTGTACAATCCCTTTAACTCGTAATGCATGAACAGGATATTGGAAAATTATTTTTATAAACCAGACAGCTTCTTATTACTGATTACCACTTAACTTATCTGCTGCTCCCCATTAATCCCTTGTCAATGGATGTTGAAAAACATACATCATTTGGACAATGGTTTGATACAAGCTTAGGGTATAGCTAAAAGTTTTTAAAAAAAGCAAACTAAAAACAAAACAGAATGCTTCTACTATTATCATTCCTCTGATGTATGAGTCTTCTATCATTGTGCTATTATATGCCTGGTTCATTTGTTCAGTCAAGTCCCTGTTACTGACATACATAAAAAAAAATGAAATTGAACAAAACAGCTTGATGGTTCACAAATCCTGTCTGCCCTATATTTTTTTAATTAATTCTGCATCCACTTCCAATCCAAAATGGCTTGATGATCATTTAGGATTTTTAAGTTCCAAATATAGCACTTTAGGTTAAAGACAGGAAGAGGTAAAAAAAAGGTAACTACTGGTGGGGGGACCAAAGTAAAATGGCTTTTTGTGTAAAAAAGAGAAGGGAGGTTGGGACTCCCAAAGGTGGTTCCAACATCCGGAGTCCAATAATTGGTATTTACAACTAGATTTTGGATTTGAGAATACTATAATTAGTATGCGCGTGGGAGAAGTGATGCCGATTGGCTTCTCCTACAATGATCTTGTCTCTTCTCTCTATAGCTCATTGTAAATGTGCAGAGGAAGAAGGGTTTAACCCCAAACATTTCTTTGACCATTTTGAAGGCTCTTAAGAGGGAATCAGGAGAGAAGTTTTGTGTTTTTTTTTTAAAAGGTTTTTCTAGACATTTAAAACCTTTCCTCCCCCCGTAACTCCCACCTAATGCACTAAAATAAAACAAAATTACCGATACTTACCTCTCTTGTCCCTGCCATTTAAACACCAGGTGTTCTATTGTCCCTCATATATAATGTCCTGTTCATGGCTCACATAAATGTGAACTAATCACTGAGGCTAGTTATTGGCTCAAGGTCACCTCATTAGTGAGAGACCACAACACCATCACAACGAGTGATAGTGTTGGAAAAGCAGGGACAGAGGAGGGAAATACTGTTTAATTTTTTTTATTCTATTGCAGTGTGGACAATAGGAAAGTTTTTAGAATTTTTTTTTTTCAACTCTCTTAATCATTAATGAGAAAGGTGTAACAAAATATTCTTAAATTTTCTTTATGTCAAATTTAGGCTGTGTCTGTTGGAATCAACTGGAATTTGTGTGATAGGGTTTAACCTGATGGACTTCTGTCGTTGTTCAACCAATTGTGTATGGTTTGTAAGAATGTCAAGAAAGGAAGAGGCAATAGAGAAATTATTTCTTGAGAAGTTCCTTGTCCAGAAAATCTTGTGGAAATCTTCTATGTGCATTTGTGAACATGGTGAAAATATTGTGCGCAGATGCAAGTATGAAGCCAGAAACCTGAAACGATGCAGTTAAGTGATTAACAACACCTTCTGTACAGCACTGTGGAAAATAAAAGCACTATATAAATAAATAAATGATATATGAATTAATAAAATAAATTGCATAGAATAACTGACGGATGTAACATCACAAGGACAGTCAACCCCTTGACACACCAAGACATGAATGTACATCATTCTTGGAATCCTTACTTAGAATGTCTATGACATTCATTTCACTTCAATCACATGGGTACACCGCCTCCATTCCAAAGGGAGATGGCGAGATAAGGGGACCCCAATCTTCAATATAGGTGCAGGTCACAGAAGTCCTGTTGATATGCCATACTCCTTTAATACTGATAGGCAATAGTGCGTTGGAATATTGAGTGAGTATTTAAAAGCATTATATAAGCAATTGTGATCACAGTTTTAGTTCACTTAAAGGACAAAAAAACAATAGAAATTATAATTATATTTTATAATGTTTAAGCTGCCCCAACCTGAAATAAAGTTGGTAAACAAATTAGATGTACCAGAAAATTGTGCCAATAAAAACTATACTATGTTGCACAAAAAGTTACATATTGCAACATGGATGAAAAAAATATATAAATCATATGGCTCTTAGAATACAGCATAGATGGATAGATAGATAGATAGATAGATAGATAGTATCTCACACCCCTCACATTTTTGTAAAAATTTTATTATATATTTTCATGGTACAACACTAAAGATATGACACTTTAACCCCTTCCTGACATGGGATGTACCTGTACGTCCTAGTGGGAAGTGACTTCCCGCAAATGGACATAACAGTATGTTCTGCACATCATGTGGGCTCACAAGCGAGCTCTGCAGGTTCGCGACGTGGGACCAGCGTTAACTACCACTGGCCTCATGCCACATCACCTGTGGCCGGAGTGAGCTCTGTTATGATCGCTGGAGCTAAGGCAAAGACAGGAGAAGGGGAACGCCTTCTGTCTTCTCTTGGTGTAGCAGCAACGATCGCCATTGCTGTGTGCACCTGACATCCTGTGCTGTGCAATGCATTGTGGGCATTGCCGGGCATGGTAACTGACAGTTGCCATGGAGACCAGTATAGAGCAGTTCTGCAGTTCTGTATTGTATCAGTGATCTGAGGATCTGAGGATCACTGATACAAATCCCCTGTGGAGAAAAGTAAAAGAAAGGTGAAAAAGTAAAAGAAAGTAAAACACAAATGAAAAATAAAATAAAAACACGTTCACCACCCTTTTCTCCTTTACAAACGCCATAAACTGCGTAAAAAAAAAATCACAGAATTTCGATTTTTGTTCATCCTGCTGTACATAAAATTGAAAAAAAGTGATCAAACACTCATATAAATGCCAAAGCGGTGTCAATTAAAACATTAATTCATCCCACAAAAAAAGCCCTTACACAACTCTGTATAATAAAAAAGTTATGGCTGTCAGAAGACAGTGCTGCAGAAATATTGTCTTACACAATAAAAACACTTTTTTTAAAGCGTTTCCACATAAAAAAAGCTATGTAAATTGGGTATCACTGTAATCCTCTCGACCCAGGGAGTAAAATTAACTTGTCACATATATTGCACAGTGAGCGCTGTAAAAAATAAATGTAAAAAACACAGGATTTTCTTCACCCTGTCCTCCGGATTTAAAACTGATCAAAAAGCCTTGTCCCCCCAAAAATGATAGAAATAAAAACATCAACTCATCCCACAAAAAACAAGCCTCTACACATCTCTGTACACAGAAAAATAAAAAAGTTATGGCTCACAGACTATGGCAATGCAAAAACGTGTTTTCCTTTTTGAATAAAAGTGTTTTTATTGTGTAAAAGCAGCAAAAAATAAAAGAAATATACAAATTAGGCATCTCTGTAGTCATAACAACCTGCTGAGTAAAGCTATCATGTCATTTATACTGCACAGTGACCGCTGTTACATAGTTTGTAAGGCCAAAAAAACCCTGTGAGGTAGAAGCCAGTTGTCCTCATTTTAGGGAAAAAATTCCTTTCTGACTCCAATCTGGCAATCAGAATAAATCCCTGGATCAAAACGACCCACTCCAGAACCCTAGACACTATTAACTTGTTACATTATTACACTCTAGAAATGCATCCAGATTTTTTCCGTTGAATTCCCAAAAAAGCCCGGTGGAACAAATCCAACCTTTAAAAGTAAAGAATCCCTTTCTATGTTTATGTAGAAAAATTTCTTTCCTCAAGACATTAGATGATGCCCCCCTTTTTTTGGATACAGTCCTGGGTATAAATAGATCTTGATAGAGATCTCTATATTGACCTGTAATATATTTAAACATATTTATTATGTCCCCCCGAAGCCATCTTTTCTCTAAACTAAATAACCCTAACCTTGCTGATCTTTCTGGGTATTGCAGCCCACCCAGTCCTTTCATTATTTTTGTTGCCTGCCATAGTACCGTTTCAAGCTCTACAATGTATTTCCTGTGAACTGGTGCCCAAAACTGTACACAATATTCCATGTGTGGTCTAACCAGTGACTTGTATAATGGGAGAATAATGTTCTCATCATGTGCATCTATGCCCCTTTTAATACACCCCATAATCCTGTTTGCCTTGGCAGCTGCTGCCTGACACTGGCTGCTACAATTAAAGGGGTTGTCTCACTACATTGATTTGTCCTGTTTTCTTGGTTTTATTTTGAATTCAGAGGCATGTTTACTGGCTTCTACTAGGCTGCAGTAGAAGCCAGGTCTGTAACTATAGCAACCAATGCTGGCAGCCTATCATGAGGGATAGAACAGATTTGTAGCTATAGTGACCTGAGGAGATGATGCAGCCCATACGAGAGGGGATATCTCACAATAGGTAGGACACTGTTGATGGACATATATTAACAAGTGACTTGTTTTTGCAAGATCTTTAACATAAAAAGCAATCCTTGTAGTGTTAAACCTCATCTGCCATTTCTCTGCCCAGGCCTCCAACTTATCCATATCCCTGTGTAATAAAACTTTGTCTTCCATTGTGTTACTTTACAGAGCTTAGTATCATCTGCAAAGATCGATATTCTACTGTGCAATCCATGGGTAAGATCATTAATGAAAATATTAGAGGATAGGGCCCAATACTAACCTCTGTGGTACTCCACTAGTAACAGGGATCCAGTCTGAGTATGTACCGTTAATCACCACCCTTTGTTTTCTATCACGGAGCCAGTTTCTTACCCACTTGCAAACATTTTCCACCAGTCCAAGCATCCTCATTTTACTTACCAACCTTTTATGTGGCACAGTCCCAAATGCTTTAGAAAAATCTAGATATATAATATCCAGTGCCTCACCCCAATCCAGTCTGGAACTAACTTCCACATAGAAGCTGATGAGATTAGTTTGCCAGGACTGATCCTTCATAAATCCATGCTGGAACAACGTTATAAATTTATTTTCAGTGAGATGTCAAATATGAGCAGGTTACTAGATGGTACTTATTGCGGAAGATAGGTGAAGTACTAGACATGTAGTGATGGGGTGGTGCACCAACATCAATAACAGCAGACGACACAAGTATTCTGGGGAACTTCAGGCTTTACTCATGGTATATTTCTTGGGGACATTACATAGTAATGAAGCAAGGCACATGTCACTTAAATACATTTTAGATCCTCTTTCTCTGGACACTTGGTGACTCTTTAAACCCCTTTCTGGGTCCGAGCCAGTCCAGCTGTGCAAGATGTTGGCACTGGCGCTGACCCCCATCCCAGCCCAACTGTGCAAGGTGCTGGTGCCTGGCGACACAGGACACACTCTGTCTACTCAATGGGTCCCTTGACCTTTCCGACAGTCCCCCAAATTGCCCACCTATAATTCTGGGTTGTCTGATTCTCTTCAGGGTCCACTCTGTCTGGATCTCCACTTTCTCTGTGTCAGTGCCTGCTCAATCTCAGGTATAGCAGGTCAGGCTGCTTTCTTCTGCCTCGGCCTGTCCTGTCTATTGGCGCCTGGATACAGGGGTCCCCTTAACTTGCTGCTTTCAACTAGAGCTATATACACCAAACATACTCATACTCCTAACTCCTGAAGGGGCTGACAGCCTCCCTCCTATAACTGTCTGCCTGACCTTCAGCTCCACCTCTTTCAGCTCTCCTGATTGGCTGCTGTCCCTAACAGTCCCAACTATCACTCTCTCTAGACTGTTAACCCCTTCTATACTGTAAGAGACATCTTATAACACTCTGGACATTTCCCCATATAATACAATACAAAATAATTATACAATTACCGTCCTTTACAGAGGTATTCCAGGATAGCATCTCTTAGAAAACCTTCAAACATTTTACCCTCAACAGAGGTTAAACTTACCGGCCTATAGTTTCCAGGATCACTTTTTGACTTCTTTTTGAATATTGGTACCACATTTGCTATGCACCAATCTATTGGGACATACCCTGTTATTATACAGTCCAGAAATATTAACAATAGGGGTCTATCTATGACATTACTTAACTCCCTTAGGACACTAGGGAGTATACCATCAGGACCTGGTGATCTGTCTATTTTAATCTTTTTAAGATGGAGCTGCACTTCTTCCTTGGTTAGACAAGAAACATTTAAGGTGGAGTTTACTTCATCCTTCTGCTCGGTAAATACAGTGGAGAAAAAGTTGTTTAATAGGTTTGCTTTCTTCTCATCACTCTCCACAATATCTCCCTCACTACTTTTCAAAGGGCCAACATCTTTTTACTATTTATATAGTTAAAAAACATTTGGGGCTTAGTTTTACTCTCTTGGGAAATCTGCCTTTCTGTCTCCAGCTCTTTCTGTCTTTCTGTCTCCAGCCTTTCTGTCTCCAGTCTTTATCATTATTTAAAATTTTTTTTTTTCCTTATTGTTTTTAGTGCCTCTTCACTGCCCCCCTGTTTAAGGAGCTTAAATGCTTTCTTTTTGTTATTTATTGCCTCATTTAATTTGTTCAAAATGCCTCACGAAAAGCTCAATAAAAAGTGATCAAAGCATCATATGCACCCCATAATGGCAAGTCATCCCACAAAAACAAGTCCATAATCAGCTCCGTATACAGAAAAATAAAAACGCATTTTTTTATAAACGCATTTCTATTGTGTAAAAGTAATAAAACATATAAAACTATATATAATTAATTTTCTTGTAATTGTACCGATCCACAAAGTAAAGTTATCATGTGATTTATACCGCACGGCGAATGCTATAAAATTGAAGCCCAAAAAATAATGACGGAACTGCGTCACCCCCTCCCCCATTTTCATAGTCCAATGCTAAAAAACTATGGAACACCTGTGTGCTCAAAATTCACAATACACCCTTAGATGAGATCCATGAGGGGTATTGAGTCCAAAGTGGGGCGACTTCTGGAAGGTTTCACCTGTTCTAGTACTTTGGGGGCTTTGCAAATGAGACATGGCACCCACCAAAATCTGTGTTTCAAAACCAAATAGCGCTCCCTCCCTTGTACGCTCTAGCATGCACACAAACAGTATTTTATACTCATATATAGGGTCCTACTGAACTTGGAAGAAACTGCGTAACAAAATTTGAGGTGCTTTTTATCCAGGATTCCATGTAAAAATTAAATATTTTCAGCTAAAATTGCAGATTGTTGGAAAAAAATATTTTTTTTCATTTTTACCAACTAACGCTAAAAAAATTTGTGAAACACCTGTGGGGTCAATATACTCACTACACCCCTGGATATATTCCTTAAGGGGTATAGTTTCCAATATGGGTATTTCTAGGGGTGTTATTAAGTTTTAGCACCTAACCGTGTCCGCAAACCTGAAATGCGCCTAAATGAAATTGTATTGAAATTGAGACAAGTCCAGTAGGTTCTCCTCCTTCTCTGAGGCTTATGGTTGAGCCAAATTGCGCACTAGGGCCACATATGGGATATCTCTAAAAATGGCAGAATCTGGGGAATCAATATTAAGTTGCATTTCCCTGGTCACATCTACAGTGTTCCTGTGAATAATGGATAAAAACTGAAAATCTGGAAGAAAAAGTGAATTTTCACCTCCACTTTGCTTTAATTTCTGTGAAATACCTAAAGAGTTAACAAACTTCCTAAACAATTTTGTAAATACTTTAAGGGGTGTAGTTTCTTAGATTAAGTCATTTTGGGGGGTATCTAACAAACAGGTCCCTCAAAGCCACACAGCCATCTATGTAGAAACTACTGGCAACAAAAGTGAGAAAACCCCGCAGTGAAAATCGAAATATTGTGTCCAATTTGTCATTTTCCCTCCATGGTGTCATATGTAATTAGTATTACAATGTCTCAGGTGTGAATGGGGAGCAGGTGTGTTAAATTTGTTGTTATCACTCTCACACTCTCTCATACTGGTCACTGGAAGTTCAACATGACACCTCATGTCAAAGAACTCTCTGGGGATCTGAAAAAAAGAATTGTTGCTCTACATAAAGATGACCTAGGTTATAAGAAGATTGCCAACACCCTGAAACTGAGCTGCAGCATGGTAGTCAAGATCATTAAGCGGTTTAACAAGACAGGTTCAACTCAGAACAGTCCTGTGGTCTGATGGTGTCAAGTGTCTGTGGAGGCAACCCGGTGAGGAGTATAAAGACAAGTGTGTCTTGCCTACAGTCAAGCATAGTGGTTGGAGTGGCATGGTTTGGGGCTGCATGAGTGCTGCCAGCTGTGGGGAGAAACAGTACATTGAGGGAAACATGAATGCCAACAAGTACAGTGACATACTGAAGCAGTGCATGGTCCCCTCTCGTTGGAAACTGGGCCGCAGGGCAATATTCCAACATGATAATGACCCCAAACACATCTCCAAGACGACCACTACCTTGCTAAAGAAAATGAGGGTAAAGGTGCTGGACTGGCCAAGCATGTCTCCAGAACTAAACCCTATTGAGCATCTGTGGGGCATCCTCAAACGGAAGGTGGAGAAGCGCAAGATCTCTACCATCCACCAGCTCAGTGATGTCATGGAGGAGTGGAAGAAGATTCCAGTGGCTGCAACCTCTGAAGCTCCAGTGAACTCCATGCCCAAGAGAGTTAAGACAGTTGAGAACAATAATAGTGGCCACTCAAAATATTGACACTTTGGGCACAATTTGTCCATTTGCACCCCAGCGGTTTAGACATTGATGGCTGTGTGTTGAGTTATTTTGAGGGCACACGAAATTTACACTGTTATACAAACTGTACACTGACTACTTTACATTGTATCAAAGTGTCATATCTTCAGTATTGGCCCATGAAAAGACAAAATACAATATTTAAAAAAGGGTGAAAGGTGTACTCACATACTGTATATATTATCCCTATGAGCAACCCATAGAACTAAGCTAACAAATTATTTATACCGCTTCGTAAACAATGGAAAATAAATATTAAAAAAAAAAAAAAACAGTGGCGGAATTTCTTGAATTTTATCATTTGAAAAGGCTAAAAATTCAATAAGCCCCCAAATGATTTTAAATACAACTGTTTCTTTAAAACTAACCCTTTGTGCAATTATTTCAGCAGGAAAATGAAACCAATAAATTATGGTGTTTGAAATGGGATAATTAAAAATTAAATAAAAATAATTTAATCCTCAGTCCATTCAGGCCAAAATAGATTTGTTCTCCATTGTTTGCATACAACAGCATGTTTTCTTCACCACCTACAGGAGGCATAGTCTATATTGGTCATTACTGGATTCGTAGAGTGCTTCTTTGGTGTAGTTTCTCCAAAAAATATTGTTATAGTACAGGGGGCTCTACCAGTGTTGTATCAAGTAAAACACTTTTAATCTGTATTAGTTTTTGTTTTTAGTTTTCTGTGATTTCCTTTTGAATGCAGTCATCATCAGTGATCTTTTCATTTATGTATTTTAGCTATGTTATCAATATCACATTAATCTAAGCAATTCCATAATTTACCAGACTGTTGTAAAGTAATATATTTTATTCACACACTGAAGTTGTTAGTGATGGGATTTGAACCTGGAGTTCCACCATGCCTCCCAACTCTTTTAGTCTCTCTTGTCATTAAGATATAACTGTTCCTTTTCTGATGCTTGAACTTTTCCTCTACTTTTGATTTTACCTGATGAGCATGCTATTTTACTTGTTTTAATTTTTAAATTGTTTTCTTCTATCAGTAGTCTACACTACTCACAAAAAGTTAGGGATCTTTGGCTTTTGGTTGAAATGTTGAAATTTCTGGAGGAACATCAAATTTCTTTTTTTTCAGATTTTTTTTTTAATTATTAGAATACACATCCAACTGTTCAATGTTGTAGTCCTTGTTGCACAACTTGCTGATCTCTAATAAGAAGCTTAATGTCCTCCTAACATTTTGACATCATTTTGACATCATGAGACCAAGACAATAGCAATCAATCAACAACAGTACCTTGCCATTGCGAGGCTTCAAGCAGGATGCTCTCATACGGAAGTAGCAACTGGGCTTAGAGTTTCACAGAGTGTCATCAGCAGGTTGCAACAGAGATACAGAGAGACTGGAAGAGTCTGCGTGTTCTGCCTGCTAGATGACTGGCAAAGTATCTGACCTTGCTGATGCATAGCGCTCTCCTTGATGACTCCAGCATCGTTGGCAGCCATCATTTCTGCTCAGAGTGAATCGACTTTCATCACTGAACAGCACTGAGGACCATTGGTCCCTTGTCCAGCATAGATGCTCCCTGGCCCAAACAAGACGATGATGCCTGTGCCTGGCAGTGTGGTCATGTAAGCCGAGCACTGAGGTAGGCTTCCCGGGATACAGCGAAGTCACGGAGGAAAAAAACGACTCTAACACCAGTTCAACAACAGTGTAGTTTACTGAATTTTTCAGGAAAGTATGGTGAACAAATTCCCCAAACACACGTGTACAAAGTTGTGACCGAAACCCCTGTACTGCACAGTGCACCGCCGGGAGTGTGTCCTGGGGATGCACGATAAGTTTACCTGCCCACGGGGTTCAGAAAGACCGAACACTCTCTACCTTTTAATACCGTATAAAAACAATCATGTGTGGTGCCGTTCAAAGGTGCGCTCGCAGTGCAGAACAGCAGCTTACAACTTAACCAGCTCTACCTGCTATCCCCAGAAATATACATATAATACAGATTCTCTCACATGTGAACCGGTCGCATTAATAACAGTGCTATAGCAAGCCCTCTCCAATGTCCCGAATCCACTATCCCACAGTCAGGTCATCAAGCACGCAGACCACGATGATGTAAATGGTAGCGAATAGTCTGAAGTGACACTTGGCTGTCTCTCACCTCTCTTAAATGTGCCTGGAGTTGTGTGGCATTCATCATCCGATTCTGCAGGGCATTGTTTACATCCACTTCTTTGCCTTTCTGTGACTCTTCCAGTCTCTCTGTATCTCTGTTGCAACCTGCTGATCAGGTGCGTAGCTATATGGGGTGCAGAGGTAGCAGTCGCTACCAGGCCCTGCAGCCTGAAGGGGCCCAAAAAGCCCTCCTGCCACATAGGAGGGCACCAGTATTATAAATAACATATGGTAGCTGGGGGGCCCGATTCAACTTTTTGCACTTGGGCTCAGGTGCTTCAAGTTACACCTTTGCTGCAGATGACACACTGTGACACTCTAAGCTCAGTGGTCACTTCCAATATCCTGCTTGAAGCCTCACAATGGCTTTTTCCTCCTTTTTTGTGTATATATGTTTATATATTGTATGTATATCTCTATTGTGGCCTGAGGAAGGCACCTTTTCAGTGCTGAAATGTGTAGCCCAAATTAGGTTCTATTAAACTGGGTACAAGCCTCTATCCTCCTGCTACTGATCTTACATTTTCACTGGTTGTGTCTTCAGATTATTATGACGGAAATGCACATCATGGTGCAGCATCTGCTGGGCTGGAGAGGGGTTAAACACTAATAACTTCCATATTAATGCAAATAAAGGAGTGAAATTTAGTCTACGCTTTAAAATGAAGGTGAACACATATTTGTGTTTGATCCTGGTCCAATCACTTGTGGACTAAAACTTGAAATAAAAGAGAAAGAGTCTGATGCCACAGTGATTCATAGTAGTATAGACCTGTGCACAAGACAATGAACCAGAAGCACAGGATTACCCAGAGATCTCTACTAATAATATCGTATAAATATTTACTGCTTCTCCGATTGAACAGATCTGACTTGACAGATGGATTTGAGCAGTTGAACAGCTTTGATCTTATTCCAAACAAATCTTAGATAAAATACTTACTAATTTCTATTTTGACATAGAACTTTCATCAACTCTTATTTCCTGTTTGGGTATCAGGACTGGAAAACAAACAAAGAATAAGCCTTTTTCTTGCTAGCGAAGGTATTTCTGTTTTCCAGCTGCAACTTGTTTGACAATTTAGATATAAACGTTTGGTATTCTTTTGTATCCTAGTCATTTTACCATATAAACAGCAAATTGTGCCTGATTTTATACACCTTCATGTAATGTGACTGATTAGAGGAAGCTTAGGTAAAATTAGAAATCTTCCTTGGACCTTCTATGTTTCAGTTAGTTACAACCATCACTTGCAGTCAGCAGCTAAGATCAAAGATGATGGCATCCATCTTTTGCTGCCTGATCGGCTGCCCCTCAATCCAATTTCCATGGTATCTGGGGGGCTACTGAAGAGCCCAAGACCTTCCATAGGCAGTATGTAAAAGGAGACTAATGCCTATACACTGCAGTACCTTATTACCAGGATCGGAACTACCGCCATAGTAGCCACAGCGGCTGCTACGGGGCCCACTGCCCAAGGTGCCCCAGCACATCCTGCCCCAGAACGCGGGCCCTCTGTCCCGAGCGTTCAGACAGCGTTCACTGTGCGGCCTTAGCACAGCAGAGCACCGCTAGAGCTTTCCTCTGCTAATCCACCTGGTAAGCCTTAATCCTACCAGGTGTTAGCCTATAGTGCGGATATGACGTCATATCATCAACAGGGAGAAGCCGGCCTGCTGCTCATGGCCTCAGGGGAATGAGAGACAGGTTAGTTCATTATTTTTTTTACTACTGTGGACCCACCTATAGTCTACCTACCAGGGCCCCACCTATAGCCTATCTACCTACCTATGTGGGACCCACCTACAGCCACTCTATCTACCTGGGGCTTACTTATAGCCTAACTACCTACCTATATGGGGCCCACCTACACTCTATCTACTTAGTTACCTGAGGCCCACCTACGTACCTAGCTACCTGGGGTCCATCTATAATCTACCTAACTACCTGGGGTCCACCTATAGCCTAGCTACTTGGGGCCCACCTACAGCCTACCTACCTAGTTATCTGGGGACCACCTACAGCCTACCTACCATGTGAAGTCCACCTACAGCCTACCTAGCAACTCATGTGGGGCCAACCTACAACCTATCTACCCATGTGGGGTTCACCTACAGCCTACCTACCTTCTAGGGCCTAGCTACCTGGGACCCACCTACTTATCGGGTCATATAAATCTGAGGGGTACAGGCCATAGCTGTAGCACAGTCTCTAAGGGGTTAGTCTTTTGATCATCCCAACCGCTGTAGGAGACTGTGTCTCTAAGGGCATGTCCCCACGGCCGGTTTTTCAGCTGGTTTTACAGACGGTTTTCGGTTTTGAAAGCCATCTGTAAATCAGCTGTCAAAGTTTAGAATAGACCTCTATGGAAAATCCATGCAAAAGTCCCCGATAATCCGACTGGTATTTGCTCAGTGCCTTGGGGACATGCCCTAAGCTATGGCCTGTATCCACTCTCCAACTCAAGGGAAGTTTCTACAGAGGTGGGGGACAGTGAGGGAGGTGTTGGATAAGTGAGGATTCTAAGATAAGTGATGGCCAGAAATTATCAGTAATAGTAAAGGGGGTTATTCAGTCACTATTGTGGTGGTAATTTGTGGTCGTGTCCTCTCAGGTACTTATGTAGTAGTGTTTTTGGTTATGTTGGCCTCGGTATATTGTGATTTGTTTGGTAGCAGTATGATGGTGATATGCATGGTGAGGTATTTGCTCCTTGTATTATCTTGTAACTGCATGACTGTTATTAATGGGTACCAGTAAATGTTCGTTGTCGGGGGGAGGGGGAGCATCCAAAAGTTTGCTATGTAGCCCAGGCTTCTCTAGTTACTCCCCTGCTCATTACATAGTACAAGCGATTCCATATTTAAGCGCCCTAGAAATACTAAAAATTAGTAAAAAAAAATAATAAAAGCTGTGTAAAAAATATTTTCAAGAATGAATAATTTAAAAAAAAACTTTTTCCAGTTATCATATAAAAAAATAAGAAATACTAAAAAAAATTTACATAATTTGCATTGCCACATCCAGGGGTGTAACAAGTATTCATAGGTTTCCATAGCAAAACAGTAGTGCTAGGTAACCACCAACTACTTGTTTTCAATAAAAAGGAACAAAGTTCTTGCACCTGAGTGGGCCCCCTCAACCTCTGAGCCCATGGCAGTCGCTATGGCTGCTATGGCTATAGTTATGCCCATGGCCACATCTGTAAAAGTCCAATCTAACACAATGTTATTTATCCCATCAGGTGAACACTGGAAATAAAAAAACCTAACTGCAGTTTTTTTTTTATTCATCCTGCTTCACAGAAAAGATGGAATAAAAAGTGATCAAAAGTCAAAAATACCCCAAGTGGATGTAAAAAAAGAAACCACTGTGATTTGGAAACAAAAAAGTTATTGGTTTCAGAAAATAGCAATGAAAAAAATTTTGTAATTTAATTTTTACAAATAAATGTGGTATTGCATTTATTTTGCACAATGAACTCTGTAAAAACAATCCTCCTCCAAAAATTGGACAATTGTGTATTTTTTCCAATTACCCTCCACAATGAATTTTCATTTTGTTTCTCAAAGCATTCTATGGTGCATTAATTTGTACCATTAAAAAACACAACTCTTCCTGCATAAAAGCAAGCTTTGATATAGCTACAGTGACAGAGAAATTAAATATTTATGGACCTTGAAAGGCAAGGATGAAAAAAACAGGAACAAAACAAACAAAAATGGGCCAGAGTTTAAGTGATTAAAATAGCATATTATCCCTAACAGTCAGTCAGCACTGTAAAAAAACAAAAAACAAAACACCATTTGGGGGTTTGCTTATTGCAGTTTTTTGTTGCCCCTCAATAAAATTTGAATATAAAGTTATCAAAAAAAGTATGTACCCTAAAATGGCACCCCACAGAAAACAATCCCAGGCTTGTCTATGGAAAGATAAAAAAAAAAAAGCTATGGGTCACAGAAAATGCAAAAAAATTAGTTTTCTTTTTTTTTTTTTTTTTTTTTTATAATAATATTTTTTCACAAGTACTAAAACATAACCAAAACTATATAAAATTGCTACAGCCGATATCTCACCTAGCCATAAAATAAAGGTAACATTATTCATACCATGTGGTTAACTTGATACCAACAAAATCTATAAAACCATGGCAAATGGCAAACAATGACAAAAAGTTTTTTCACAATATTTCCCACAAAGAATTGATATGCTTTTCAGTACATTCCAGATATTTTATTTACATTTAACAGAAACATTTAAAAAATACAACACAATAAAACAAGCCCTAAGAAGGCTATATTGGCGGAAAAAAATAATGAATAAAAAGTTACAGCTCTTGGAGAGCAGGTATATAAAAAAACTGCTGTATCAGGAATGGGTTCATGTAAAATGGCCTTACATCTACAACAACAGAGTATACGAACGTTTAAGCGCGAGAAAAATTCACTGATATTTCTGGGGTCAAGTCAATTAAGGTCACTGTCATTATGCTCCAGTATTATGTCAGTAATGTAAAGCCCCTTGAGGTATGGCAGAATATACTGTAAAACACACAATTAGTGATTAAACTACTACACATCCAGTATCTACACATCCAGCCACAGTGGTTATCCAGAGACAATCCTCTCAAGTGAGAACTATTACAGAGGAGTCAGCAGACAATGAACAAGTTGGTAGAATTGGAATAGGGCATTAAAACTGTATTTGACTTTTGCACAAAAAGTAGAACAGGTTTCTGAATAATCACCTTAGCAAGCTCAAGATTTGTGCGAACAAGGCTTTCAGAGTATAATAATGGTCGTGACAAATGGAATATACATTGGTCATGATGCCCCTGTGTAATCTAGTCTCCTATGTCTCATGGTGAGATGAGCAAGCCAGATTGGTTACCTACTGTATCCTGGAGGGTTTGCTGCTCATTTTTAATGGTCTGCTTGACCAGTGGCTCCCTTTTTAGGGGCTAGAGCCAATCTAGACACAAGCTAGACATGCATATCATACTGTTTCTAAATGGCACTTCTTAGACTTCTCTGATCTGTAGAGGTAAAGAAGGAGGAAAAATCTCTCCTTGGGGAGAGCCACCAATAAATTGGTTGGTGTGAGGATTTACTGGCCTTTCAGAGCTCACAGTGACTGTTTTGCATAAAGCAAAGGCTTATGGCGAAAGGAAGCTAAATGCAGCATCCACAGCCACACTCTATTGGATGTAGTTTGCCTCAAGCTCTCCATGTAGCTCGCAGGAGCGTCAAAAATGTGAAAGGAGGATTTTGAGCCCAAAAACCATGTTACGTTGAACTACAAGTCCAGCTGTTTCACTGAGGTATTTTGTACCTCCGTCTGATGTCAAGAGAAGAACTTACTGGTTGGCTGGAAGTGAGAGGCAAGATGGCTTTGATGGCGGGGCGAAAAATATCTCTTTGGGGAGACCGCCACCTAATCAATTGGTCAGTGTGATGGTATGATAGGCACAATGTAATAATCCTCTCACCGACCACAATTTATTGAGTGACTCCCAAATTTCTAGGCTCCTGGAGATATATGCCCATTTCAAATCCTTTTCATCATTCTAGGCTCCTGCGAGCTAAAAGGGAATTTTTATAATAATAACTTCTACATAAAATTTTTTATATTAATATAGCGCAACATTTTCCGCATGCACTCTTACACAATTACACGGGTGATACATACAGACACTTACACCATTAAATAGATACTTACAAATGAGGACACGTAGGTATGGAGGACACCTGCTCGCGAGGAGTTACAAACTATTATGGTGTATGGGTGAGACAAAAGCGGTTAAGAAGTGCTCAGTTTACTTGGTCCAGCCTGTTAACATAATAAGAGGTGGTTTACATAGAAATTCGGGTGACCAGCCACCCTGACAGTACATCTATTTTACAGATAAGATGCCTGTGAGTGTCACCTAGTGTAGGGAGTGACAGGTAGTGCACTAGCAGTTAGGGATCTTGGTAGGCCGGCTGCAGATGATGTTTTTTCTCAGGGCCCTTAAAAACTGTGAGGGCTGCTGAATGTGCTTAGTTCGGCCGCAGGTAGCATATTCCATAGGGACACGGCCGCCTGACAGTGCTGAACATATTGAGACGGGCATGGGAGGTTCGGTTGATTGAGGAATGTACGTATGTAATCATAAGCAAGACACGGAGAGCACGGGTAGTGTGCGTAGACAGAGATGAGGGAGGGAGATGTAGGGAGGAGCAACATCTGTGGAAAGAGCTTTCATGGGTGGTGTCGGCTGAAGTTATGTTGTATTCTAGTACTGGCATGGGCAACCAGTGCAGTGACTGACACAGGGTTAGAGGCCTTCAGTATAAGCGGACTGGAGAGAAAGACCAATAGCCCTGTGCTGAATTCAGAAACAGATTGCACAGTGGGGTAAGAGTTGGCAGAGAGGAGACCCCAGATAAGCAATAGGCACGTTGCAGTAGTCAAGACCGAGAGTGAATAAAGAGCAACAATGAGGGTATTTCGAGCTGTTTAGTCCACACAGGACGAAAAGTACGGATTTTGGAGATGGTTCTTGAGAGTGGCAAGATCGGACAGGAGCGGGCAAAGAGGATACTGCGATATAACGGGATTGAACAGGACAGATTAGAACCTAAAGTTATTACCCCACAGACAGCTCGGGCCTGCTGACTAGGAGTTTAATTGTGTGTCGGCCACACACTGAGAACCGTCAATGATATGCAGGGTTAAAGGGTTGGTTTGAAAGATGGTGGAAAGAAAAGGAAGTTCGGTTCTTTGTGCAGGCTTTATGTTTCAGATGGAGAGACGGACATGTTCAGAGACAGCGGACAGAGACAGTCATGGTTGTTTTTGTATCAGGGAGGAGTGATGTCTCGGGAGGAGGCTGTATAATTGGGTGTCATCAGCATTAGAAATTATGGTACTTTTGGATGCCCTAAAATCATGCTGATGGTTTGTCCAATGGGGGATGTGTAAAGTCGAAAAACAAGGTGAGCGTACCTAGAATGATCCCTGAGGAAACACCCCGACACGACAAGAGGTAAGAGGAGAGGAGGTGAACAGCATATGAAGACACTGAAAGGAGCACAGGTCTTGGTTCTGTATCGGTGAGGACACGAGAACCAGCCAAGAATGAGCAGGTCTGTCTGCGATGCCATGTGCATGAGCCATGGTGAGTGAGAAGGTGGTGATCCACAGTGTTCAAATGCTGCAGATGAGATCCAGGATGATGCAGAACGAGATATCTTGACCCCTGTGATTTGGCAGTGGTGTAATTCCAATTAGAGACTTTAACTAGAGCTAAGTTTCTGGTCGGAGTGCTTGGGTGCGAAGGGACAAACCGGATATAGTGAGGATCTGAGGAAGTGTCGTTTGTAGAGATCGGATAGTACGGATGTAAATCGGAGTAGACAAAGCGTTAAGGAGTTTAGAAGAATGAAGAGGGCAGTGTTAGAGACCATGGTCGGTAGCTATTTGAATCACAGGATGGGCTCCAGAGAGGGCTTTTTAAGTAAAGGGTTATGATGGCGTGTCTAAAAGAGGATGGGAAGATCCCAGAAAGAGAGAGACTAGGTTAATGATTGCGGTAAGGTGACCGAGATAGATTAGATTGGAGAGATCAGACTGGACAAGATGGGATGGCAAATGGGGTCCACTAGAGCAGGTTGGTAGGCGCGAAAGGATGAGAGAAGCCTGGACACTTCTTCTTCTGTCGTTGGAGTCAAGGGCTGCTACGAGCGACTAAAAGGACGTGCCGGAGGGGGACGGGACTGGGGGTTTTCTTGAGGATTGAGATGAAGTCTCCGTGAATTGAGGATTACTACATCCCACACCCATAGAGTGCAACTGCGGAGTTCTGTTGACGGGCAAATGGACATACCAAAATCTTTTAAATTTGACTTCCATTCTCATCCAAAGGGTATGCTGATGGATTAGGATGAAATGAAAGCGTTATGACAAACTGAAGACGTTATAAATGAAACTTTACGTATGGCGATGGGGGAAGACAAAGGACAGCACTCTCTATGTGCAATATAAACACATATATACATTACCCTAATATAGGAACCCACAAGTATTTGCTAATAACAAGAATATAGGAGGAGAGTCAAAGGCCCCCCTTTAACTGTCTCCATGTACATCACTGCGGATGCTGCTCACAAGTACCAAATAAAAAAGCCTCCATGGTCTGCCTGATGTTTGTACTCCTATGGACGGTGGATTAATAAGAGTCCATAATGTAATACTCTACACTGTAGTACAAAGAAAACTAAAATTTATCAGAACGTTCAAAATAATCTTATAGAAAATGACATAGGTGAATGCTGAAGTGTTAGCAAACTATGCAAACACAAAAATGTACCAGCAGCTCCACAAACCACTAAAGGGGCAACATCGAGAAAGAGCCATGTTGGACAGAGTTTTTCCTGGCGCTCAAAACAAGCTTCTAGTAGGCCTGTTCTACCTAAGGCCATGATATGAATTGTAAAAAAACCCCAATTGACTATTCCCAAATGTTCGGCGCGATAAAGCCCAGAGAGATGAACACTTTGTAATGCCGCCAAATCGCTTAGGGAGCATTATGGACGGGCCGTTAGCATCACATTCATTAGATATGAGGGACCAACATTTATGATTACTTTGGCACCATTCCTTTCTCGCCATCATAACCAGTATAGAACGGCCAGACAAGGTTTAACAGGTGGATCTTCCTAACGCACAAGACTTATATCGTATTTGGCACTAAACCTCGCCCTGCTATCGATAATGACCTGCCAGATAGAACAGGTTTCATACATTCTGGCAGCATTCTACCCACTGTCTCTAAAAGCTATTTAGAACTAGTGTGTCTGTGACAACGTTCATATATGTCACTCTAAGAGACAGTCAAACAATGAATATATGCACTATATCAAAATACATTTCTACTCCTTTTTGGATACATGAACATTTGAGTTTTTTTGTGCACATTCTTGACTCAAAAACTGTGGAGAAGCTATCACAACACAATGGATAAAATAACGCCTTGTTCAGGATGGGGACTTACAAGAAATACTTTCTCACTCGCGCCTCTGTGCCTCTTTTAAGCCTCCATACCTACTAAAAGATCCAAACTACACTCTTATCTGATTAAAAATAGTCCATGTGGATGGGTGGCGTGCACAACCAAAATGGAGGCAGACCACTAACCCACATACCAACAACAAACCCCTAAAAAAAATAATATATTATATAAACAAAACAACTCTCCTTAAAGAAATTCGATGTAGTTGCACATCTATCTGTGGCGCAAACAATGCACTCAAACACTAAATTATTAACAGCCTCTAAAATGTGATAATAGTCAAGATCATTGGATGATTTTAAAACTATTATTTTTTCTGCTCTCAAGAAAGTAGCAGATTATCTCAAGATCTTTCAGGTTTTGGGGCTGTCGCTGGGCTACATTGAGTTTCAGCTCCCTCCAAAGATTTTCTATCAGGTTCAGGTCTGAAGACTAGCTAGGCCACTCTGGGACCTTGAAATGCTTCAAACAGAGACACTTCTTATTTGCCCGGGCTGTGTGTTTTGGGTCATTGTCATGCTGGGAGACCCAGCCATCTTCTATAATCTTCAAGTATGATATTTCTACCTCCATGCTTCATGGTTAGGACAGTGTTCTTGTGGTTGTTCTCATCTTTCTTCTTCCTCCAAACACGGCGAGTGGTGTTGACACCAAAAAGTTCTATTTTGGTCTCATCTGACCACATGACCTCCCGTGCCTCCTCTGGATCTTCCTGGACATGTGCTGGCATGAGCGGGGAGACCTTGTGTCCCCTGCAATTTTTTAATCCATGACAGCGTAGTATGTTAACATTAATCTTTGAGACTGTGGTCCCAGCTCTATTCAGGTCATTGTAGTTCTGGGCTGATACCTGACCATTCTCAGAAATATCCTTACCCCACGAGGCGAGATCTTGTACGCAGCCCCAGACTGAGGAAGATTGAAAGTCATCTTGTGTTTCTTCCATTTTCTAATAATTGCGCCAACAGTTGTTGCCTTCTCACCCATCCCAGCCTTGTGCAGGTGTACAATTTTGTCCTTGGTGTCCTTAGGCAGTTTTGTTAATCATGGCCATCATGGTGGAGAGGTTGGAGAGCGATTGATTGAGTGTGTGGATAGGTGTCTTTTAGAAAGGTAATGAGTTCAAACGGGTGCAATTAATACAGGTAATGAGTGCAGAGTAACAGGGTAAATGGTCTGTGAGAGCCAGAATTCTTGCTGGTTGATTGGTGATTAAATACTTATTTCATGTAATAAAATACAAATAATTTTTTTTTTAAATAATACGGTCACTGCTGTGTTCCTTTTTGCTGTGTACTCACCTGCCCACATTCCTGTCTGTGTCTGCACGTGCTCTGTAGGGCATGTGCTCGCTGGTCTTGATTTAAACAGACAGTGTCCAAATTACCTGTCCAATGACCTACTACCTCCTGTGATTTAAGGAACTTCCTTCCTCTGTTCCTGGTCAGTTCATTAAAGGGGTTCTCTGGGAAAATAAGAAAACAAAATGGATAAACTACATGTCTCAATGAAAAAATCCTAAATATCTCTAATTAAAAAAAACTTGCTCATTTTGTCTAATAATAATAATCAGTATAGAAGAACAAAATGACTGCCAGGCTCTTTCCTGTGCAGAAAACTGTCCTACTTCCTTGTTAGGCTGACTGACATAATGGAGCTGAACTGACAGACTTGTGACATGAGGGACGACTCTGCAGAGTAGAAAGGGGACTGAGGGCTGTAAAAAAATATATTTATTTCCACATATTAACTGGTTAACTGTCCGGTTGTAAACATGTGAAAATAAACGCATAGTTTTTTTCAAACTTTAGCTGGACGAGTGCTGCGAAGCCTTTCTTTTGATTATTATTGGAGAAGCTGTTTACCAAGCCTCATTTTTTCGCTGACACCCTGCTAAGAATTATTGAGAGGCGCTGCTGTTGTTTTTTTCAGTATATATATATATATATATATTATAAATATATATATATATATATATATATATATATATATATATATATATATACACACAATAAATGTGGTAGGGATATAGTATGTAGAATTTATAGCTCAGTTGGGTGATAGCGGCTGTTGTGGGAAATGTAGTTTTCATACAGTGCACCTAACAACTGTTGCTCCACCCATTAGCCCAGTGAGGAGAAAGATCCAACATGGCCATGGCGATAATATGTAATATATCAGCGTATGTAAGTAGTTCACACACTGGATTGTGACAGATAGTTACTGCTTATCTAGTACTGCACTATATGTTCTTATTTTTTTGGTTTCTCCCACAACCCCTTTAAAATCCATCTGAGCTCTTGACCTTTGTGCTCCTGTTTCTGCTGTGACCTGTTATTATACCTATCTGTTCCTGCATACGTTTAGCCATATGTTTCCTGTTGACCTGTCTGCCTGTTACAGGTGTTCTTGATTCTGCTGTTACCTGCTGTTGTACCTGCCTGCTATCTTGCCTAGGACTCTGTCATCTGCCTATGGCGACACCGGCCTGTAACCCGTCATCTATGCCAGCACCCGATATCCTTATCCTGCACTTCGGCTGTCATCGCCAGTAGCCACGCAAGGGGTAGCGACCTTGGGGTTCCCCGCAGCGAAGCCCGTCTGGCCTTGTGGCAGGCTCAGGTCAAGACCGGGTGTGCCTTAGGGTATGTTCGCATGGCTTATTTTTCCACGTATTTCGACGCGTATTGTGCGTTATACGCTCTCATAGAGAGCTATGGATTATGCCTCGTCACCCCGCGCGTACATTACGATATAAGTGCCATGTCGAGCTCCAGCTGCAGCTTCCCCCACCCCCCACCGTGCCTTGGGAATATGCGCTGATCAGCACGACTCCCAAAACATACTGTATAAATGTACTGTACGTGCCGCAATTACGCCGTGTGAACATACCCTTAGACTCCTACACCTAGACCATCTTTGCCTGCAGTGATCACAGGGGATCCACACAAACACCACTGGATGTTACACTGTATATATTTATTGTTTTGACTGCCTTTTAGCATTTGTAGAGAAAATTTGAAAAAGCTTTAAAAAAATACTGAAAAATACTAAAAAGGAAAAAAAATATTTTCCCAATTATCACATGAAATATTAAACAAACAAAAAAATTACATATTTTGTATCACCATTTATGTAAAATAAATACAATATTCTGTTATTTACCACACAAGATGATGGCATAAAAACATGCACACATGCACTGGAATAAAAACAAGATGTCCCCTCTTAAGAAATGAGCAATCACACAGCTATACCTGAGGAAGAAGGAAATAAAAAATGTTAGTTTTCAGAAAACGGCGGTGCAAAGAATTTTTATGTTTTAAAAACTCTTTTTTAGTTTTTAAAGACAGTACAACATAACAAAAACTATATACATTTTGTATCCCCAAAGATAAAGATAACTTGTCATTTATTTTTCTCAATATACTCAAAGAATTTTTGGGAGGGCTCTCCAATACATTTTACCGTGCGTCAAAACTACAACTCATCCTGCAAAAAACAAGCCTTAATATAGCTATATTATCAGAAAAATAAACAGCAAGGAGAGAGGGAGGAAAAAAACTGAAACAAAAAAAAAACGAAAATGGGTCAGACACTAAGGAGTTAATTCTTAGCATTTCGGTCATGATGAAAGGTTGTAAAAAAGGTCTTACACTTATAAGATTGGATCTCAGGAAAGTCTGGTCTCTTTAGCAATATTCTTCCACCACCTGCTTGTAATGCCCTCACATACTGTATATCATGCACCTGTACAGTTCTGTATCCGGAGAATTAAACTTTCTAAGAGGAGATAACATTGACACGAGACAATAGTGTACCCTTACAGGACAATTCTTTCAATTTTTCTCATTGAGTAATAAAGGTAATGTAAAAATTACTATCAGTTCTTTTAGAGAGACTTAAGATATGCAAATGTATGATCTGCTAATAAAGATAAAGGCAAACAGTAATTGTGCAGAAATTACTAATGATTTTGCTGCAAATTGCAGTGTCTGTGTAATCTTCTTAGGTTTTTGTTTACTGGTGTGAGCCTATTGCATAATGTTGTCTTATTGAACCACTATAATTATGAGCCATGTACTCTGTATGAAAATGATGTGATATTTGTAGTCTGAGCTTCGCCACAGTGGGTTTCTTTAAATAGAAGCTATACTTTACTTCTAAATTGCTTAAGGCACAGGAAGCAGAGATGATGTTTAAATGCAAATGGTACTAAGAGTGAATACTAGCTAGCTAACATCAAAGCACTCGCCAAAGTCTCTGCATTAATGAGGCTCTTTGTTTTCTGGATCAGAGCTTACAACAGGTTTCCAACTCATTGCCAAGGTGTTATCTCTAGTTGGGAGGGCTGTAATTCTCAGACCATTTTTTCACATGCAAAACAAAAGTATCAGCTTAAAAAGGTCAAATAACAAAAGAGTAATTTGAACACATTTCAAATGCAGCTGCTCGGCCAATTAAGATGTTGAACAAGTCAATATGTATGTATATTTTACAAAAACAGATAAGCTCCAAGGCAATTGGTGATAAACAAATGTACATGTATGCGATTTTCCAGCCGGTACAAGTGAACCAGTGATTATACTTAGCATTAAGTCATTTACTTACCATGGCCATTTCGAGGCTAAATCGATAAAAATGTCTCTCCCCCAACCACATTAACATGTTGTGCCATGCTGCGACGCATCATGTCATCATTAACCCGTTCTTGCCCCCTCTTTATTTTAACATTTTCTTTTCCCTTAATACACGTGGGCTTGAACAATGTAGGTGATGTAACGTTCTAGGGCTATCAGTGTGGATAAAAGTTGTGGCTTGGAACATAAATTTTTTTAAAAAATTGTAGTTTTTTAAAATATTTTATGTACTTTACATATGATGCTCCCAATAAGTTCAGAAAAAGGCCTTTGGGAGGGCATTTAAAGAACATATTATTTCTTTGCCGATATCCTCTGTAACTGGGGATGATAAATTTGCTCCTGTTACTGGAGATATATATCCCCTGGAGTCACTGCAGAGCTGATCTCGGTCTGATAAGGCAATAACATTACCGCAGGGGCATAGAAGAAGAGAGCCTGTAGGTTCCCTGCTACTCTGTATGTACAGCGCTGTATATACAACAATTGAGAAGGCTGGGATGGCAATAAACTGTTCCTGTCTTCTAACTGGATAGCTAGCTAAAGTTGACAGCTGCACAGTTTAGTGTGCAGCTGCAAACTCTGCATGGCTGTTTTAGACCTAATCAATGAGTGGTCAGCATCAGTAAGAGCCCTTGGAACCCTCTCTTAAGGAGAGTGGTGCTAAAGGTGGCTGCCCAACGCGAACTCCCATAAAAATGGGCGTGGCTATGAGCATACACTCCATATACTCAGCTCCAATAGCGCCGACAATGAGCTAAGACTATATTTACACCGGTTTTTGGCATTGTGGGACCACTTGTAACAGTCCACTGAACATATACCCTGATCAAATGCAGTTTAACGTTACATCCACACAGACAGAAAATGCTGCAAAGTTTGTGCAAATTTGCATATGGAAAATCCACTAAAAAGACACAAAGTTTTAGGGTATGTTCACCCTGGGCAAAATTTCTGCACATTTTAGTGTGGATTTTTTTGCAGATTAGTTACAGATTTATCGCAAATTTTTCTAAAAATTGACTTCAATGGGAAAAGGCAAAATGTTAAGAAATGTTTGTATGCAGATTTGAAGACAGATTTTGCCTTCTCCTATTAAATCACTGTAGAAAAATCTGCAATTTAATTTACAATAAATTCACAAATAAATCCGCAACAAATTCTGCATCAAAATTCACAGTAGATCCAAACCATGTACCAATAAAAGCCTTCAAAAATTAAATAGTATTATGAATTTAACTGCAGAATTTAACCCTAGTGATGCAGAAAAAGAAAATCTGATGTTAAATCTTCCACAAATCCACAGCAAAATCCACATTACACCTTAAGAATAATGTATACTCTGCAGATTTGTTGTAGAACTTTTGTAACGTAATGTTTCTGGGAGTTTTAGTGGAATTTTTGGCGGTGTTTTTTATTTATTTCATTTTCTACATGTGTTTGCCCTGTTGTTTTTCAAGTTCCAAGATGAAGCCTATTGGAAAAGTGTCAAAAAAGAAATGCTACAGTATTATATGCTGCATTTTCTAAAAATACCCTGATCAAAAAAATGAAGGGAGACATGTATGATCGGGTTTTTCACCTTTTCTGGCGTAAAATGCGCCAAAGTGAGCTGGCTATGATGTCTAATGCGCCAAACAAATATGTTAGTAAGACTCAACATTTTTTAATGCCCCTAACATGAAGGGGCGTTCTGGAAGCATGTCACACCACATTCGTAATATTAGACACATACATGAATGCGAGTTGGCAAAACTAGGTGCACTACTGCTCAGACAGGCAGACCTATTTCAATGTGGTCTGCCTTAGCCTGTAGAGTTGAAGTGGAGCTAGATTTGCTGTTAGGACAAAAAATGTCCAATATTTCTCAACTTACACTAGTGCAATAATAAAAAGTGATTTCTGATTATTATCAAACTGTATAAAATTAAATTATTTAAATTTAATAAAAAAGTTATCATTATAAAATAATATAAAATATATAATATCCCAAAAATATAAAAATATTTCCTATAAAATGTATTTAAAATTAATAGAACCTAAAACTAATTTTACATTAAATAACCCACTGGTGGTGTTGTTCAGATTTTTACATTTTTAGTTTTTACTACATTATATTTGAAATTTATTTTCGTTGCTCTCACCCTTTATTCTACATACAGCATGGGCCAGCACAGCACAGGTATTGCTGGGACCTGTGGTCCTCCAAGTAAGATCAGTACCTTAGTTTCTATTTACTGACATGCTATTCTAATGACTTTTATTTAATTTACAGCCTTTATACATGTTTGGCGCATTACTAATGCCCCTAGGTTTCATAAGGCAGCAAACACACAGTTCAATGAACTTTAAATGTCATTTATGAACACACAAAAAACACTTTTATACATTCAGGCGCATTTGACCCTGAAAAACAGATGAGAAAATGCACTCCGATCCACTTGGTTCCATACATGTCTAACAAAGAGGTCACAAAACAAATGGAGACATGTATGAAGGAAGGTGCTTCAAAGTGAATTGTTGAGTCTCATGTTCAGTGTATAATGCACCTGAATGTATGAAAGTGGTTTTTGTGCGATTATAAATGGTCTAAAGTTAGACACGCCTCACCTATGTGTTAGGTGCATTACGGAACTTAAGCGCATTAGTAATGCACCTAACATGTATAAAGGCTTTAGGTTGAAAATAAAAGAAAAGTAATTAGAATAGCATGTCAGTAAATAGAAACTATGGTAGTGATCTTACTTGGTGAACCACAGGTCCCAGCAAGACCTGCAGTGTGTTGGCTCTTGCTGTATGTAGAATAAAGGGTGAGAGCAGCAAAAATAAATTTCAAATTTAATGAAGTAAAAATTGAAAATGGTAAAATCTGAACAACAATATCAGTGGGTTATTTAATGTAAAACTAGTTTTAGAGTCTGTTAAATTTAAAAACATTGTATAGGAGATATTGTTATACTTTTGGGATATTATATATTTTTCTCTTTATTACATTTAAATAATTAATTTTTATATAGTTTGATAATTATCATAAATTACTTTTTATTATTGTACTGGTATTAGTTGAGAAATATTGGACATTTTTTTCCTCAGGCTCTACAATGTCTAATGCGCCTAATGAATGTGTTAGGCACATTGTTTGTAAGACTCGACACTTTCTAACATGAGGGGGCGTTTTGGGGGTGTTCTGTGAGCGTGTTGCACCACACTCGTAATATTAGACAATGTTGTTCGGCAAAACTAGGTGCATTACTGCTCGAAGAGGCAGACCTATTTAATAGGTATACAGCAGCAATGCTGTGTAGCGGTCTCCTATTGTAAGCGATCTGAAGATCGCGGATACAAATCCCCTATGGGGAAAATTGAAAAAATAATGTGAAAAAGTAAAACACAAGCACGAAAAATAAAATAAAAAACACGTACACCGCCCTTTTCACCTTTAGAAACGCCAATCGGCCAAAAAGTTCAAAAATAAATAAAGGACCCATATTTGGTATCGCCGCATGCATAACGACCCACCCTATAAATAACTCAGATTAATTAAAGCATACGGTGAACGCCATAAAAAAAATTCATCCCGCAGCACATAAAATGGAATAAAAAGCAATAAAAAATTCATATAAACACCAAAGTGGTGACAATTAAAACATCAGTTCATCCGCAAAAAAATCCCCTACACAGCTCTGTATATGGAAAAATAAAAAAGTTATATAAGTTTTGAAAACAAAAAGAGCTTTCACATAAAAAAAACTATATAAACTGGGTATCACCATAATCATCTTGAGCAAGGGAGTAAAACTATCTTGTCAAGTCGATAAAAATAAAAAACACTACTGTACTAGGATTGCAATATTTTTTTCACCCTGCCTTCCAAAAAATAGGTTTAAAAGTGATAAGAAAACCTTGTCCCCCCAAAAAATGAAACCAATATAAACACTGAATATACAGCTTCGTACACAGAAAAATAAAAAAGTTATGGCTGTCAGACTATGGCAATGCAAAACCGTGTTTTCCTTTTTGAATAAAAGTGTTTTTATTGTGTAAAAGCGATAAAACATAAAAAAAAATACAAATTGGGTATCGCTGTAATCATATTAACCTGACGAGTAAAGCTGGGATGTCATTTATACTGCACGGTGACCGCTGTAAAAAATAAAAATAAAAAACACTACCAGGATTGCTGTATTTTGTTCAAAACACCTCACAAAAACCTTAATAAAAAGTGATCAGTGTGTTATACGCACCCACCAATAAAAACATCAACTCATCCTGAAAAAAACAAGCCCATAATCAGCTCCATATACAGAAAAATAAAAGTTATGACTGTCAGAATAGCACAACATAAAAACACAATTTTTTATACACACATTTCTATTCTACAAAAGTAATAAAACATTAAAAAAAAACATATAAAATTTATATCATTGTAATTGTACCAACCAGCATAGTAAAGTTATCAGGTCATTTATCCCACATGGCGAACACTGTAAAATTGAAGCCCAAAAAACAATGGCGGAAGTGCGTTTTTCCCCCCCATTTTCATGGCCCAATGCTAAAAAAAACTATGGAACACCTGTGCGCCCAAAATGCACAATACAACCCCTAGATGAGATCCATGAGGGGTGTTGAATCCAAAATGATGTAACTTCTGGATGGTTTCACCTGTTCTGGTATTTTGGGGACTCTGCATATGCGACATGACACCCACCAAAATCTGCATTCCGAAAGCCAAATAACGATCCCTCCCTTGTATGACCTGTGCCCAAACAGCAGTTTACACCCATATGTAGGGTATTGCCGAAGTTGTACACTATAGACGCAACAATTAACAGTCAAAAAAAGCCCTAAACTAAATAAAGTCACAGAAAATACTACACAACTACACATAGCTTGTTATCTGAATAGCGGTGGTTGCATATTTGACCAACGGCTCCATTGTGGGCTTATGGAGAAATAGCCATATGTGCATGTCCCCTGATGAACCCCTGTTTATCTAAAAGTGGGGAAACGCGTCGGGATTTCTGTGGCGTTTTACGGCACCTGATTATGAAGAGATAAGTATAAAGGCTATATATATTTTGGCATGATTGCTTTTTATGCATCACTTTGTATTTGTGTATAGTAACTTAGAGATGTTTCTCATGTATTAGGACAGAATAGGCTTTGAATATTGAGAGTAGGGCCGAATAGGGATAGTCTCCTATGGATGGGGCCGTCCCTTTCGGGACGAATACTCTGTCCTCTGTAGATATATAATAGGGTGTGAATATCTTTTTTGTTTCTTGCATAAGCTGGGTATTGGATAAGTGGTAAGGTATAGTTCTAGTATTATCGTTTGTAATATAGGAACACTTTTGCGCTTTGTTACTGGTAGTTACTATTATCATGTTACCTGTATATTAGAGTATTGTTCTTAATTTTTAAGTCAACTAATAAAGGTTATATTTTAGAGTAGGGTCCTGTTGTGTAGTATTTTCTGTGACTTTATTGCCGAAGTTGGAAGAAATTTTGTAACAAAATTTCAGGGGCTTTTTTCCAGGATTCTTTCCAAAAATTAAACATTTTCAGCTAAAATTGCAGATGGTTTGAAATATAAAAAATTCTTCATTTTCACAGTCTAACAGTAAAAAAATTTGGGAAACACCTGTGGGGTCAATATACTCTCTACACCCCTGGATACCGTATAGTCCTTAAGGGGTGTAGTTTCCAATATGGGGTCTTTTTAGGGGTGTTTATGAAGTTTTAGCACCTTAGGGTGTCCGCAAACCTGAAATGGCGCCTAAATAGAATCGTAATGAAAATGAGACTCCAGAATCAGTCCAGTAGGTGCTCCTCCTACTCTGAGGCTTGCGGTTGAGCCACATATGGGATATCTCTGAAAACGGAAGAATCCGGGTAATCAATATTATGTTGCATTTCCCTGATCTTGTCTACCGTGTTCTTGTGAATAATGGATAAAAATTGAAAATCTGCAAAAAAAGTGAAATTCTGAAATTTCACCTCCACTTTGCTTTAATTCCTGTGAAACACCTAGAGGGTTAATAAAACTTCCTAAATGCTGTTTTGAATACTTTATGGGGTGCAGTTTCTTAGATGGAGTCATTTATGGGGGTATCTAGCATACAAGCTAATCAAAATCACGTCCGAACTGGATTGGTCCCTAAAAAAATATATATTGCAAATTTTCTTGAAAAAGGCAAAAATTACTACTAAATTTCTAAGCCCCCTAATGTCATAAAAAAGACATTTAAAAAATTATGCCAACTTGCAGTAGACATATGGTAGATGCTAGTTATAAACTATTTTGAGTGGAATAACTGTCTTTCATGCAGAAATTTTTGAAGTTTGAAAATGGTAAATTTTTCAAATTTTTCACAATACTTTGATATTTTGACAAATAAGCAATTTTTGGACCAACTAACGTAAAGCACAATGTGTCACGAGAAAACGATCTCTGAATCACATGGATAGTTAAAAGTGTCAAAAAGTTATTCTCACATAAAGTGACACATGTCAGACTTCCAAAATCGTGCTCTGTCAGAAAGGCCAAAACTGGCTCCAGCGGTAAGGGGTTAATTTTGAAGGATGCCTAGTGTGCCATTTTGGTTCCATAGCAGATGCCAAGAAACTACATGTCCCAGCATGAAGATTCTTGATCCCATACAATTAGGACATGTACTCAACACTCTTTTAACCAATACATAGATTACTCCTCCCCCACTCCCCAGTGTTAAATACATGTACTAATCTGAGTGATCTAGTAGTAAGTGTTTATAGTGTACTATGGCAAAGTCCAAAAATACATATGACACCCTCTTCTGGTAACAGCCTTTGTTCTTCCGCGCTCCTTTATCAGAGTTTTATTTATATCATTTTCTGTTGTTTTTCAAATTTAAAAGTGAAGCCTATTGGAAAAGTGCCGGAAAAGAAATGCTATAGTATTGTATGCTGTATTTTCTAAAAATACCCTGCCACATGCGCCACCAGAATAAAGGTTAACCTGGGCCACATGTTTACATTTTTGGGGCTAAAAAATGTATCTATTCTGACTTTCACGTACAAATTCAACTTAAAGAGGTTTTACCATGATATAATATCTCCAGTGCTGGCCGGTTATCCATGTGAATAAAGAGAGCGGCGTATGAGGACTTCCTCTCCATTCACTTCTGTGGGAGCTTCCAAACATAGCCAAGTGTACACATTCCACTATGTTTGGAGGCTTCCATAGAAGTGAATGAAGAGGAAAGCTGCAAGCGCTGCCCTTCTCATTCACATGCATGGCCGGTTTGCTGAGAGTGGCCAGCACTGGGGATTTTACATCATGGTAAAACCCTTTTAAAAACAAACCTACAGAACCCAGGGACTGCCTGTACTGTTGAAAAAAGAAAAAAAAAAAATAATATAAAATGACATAAAAATTACACATCCAGAAAAAAAGGCAAAAATATTAGTGTAATAACCAAGTACAAGATAGTTTTAGGGTAAGTTCACACGGCTGATTTTGACACTTTTCCCGTGTTTCCGCTCCCAAAACAGCATCTGAAAAAGCCTCCATAACGCCTGCAGTTCATTTTCATTGATTCCTTTCAAAATAATAAATCCACTGAAAATCCAACGAAAATCCAGTGCTGTGTAAACATAGGCTTAGGAGATAAGTGAGAGTACCAGAGGTAGAACCCGGACCTATCAGACATTGATGGCGTATCCTAGCACAATGTCATCATTGTCTAAAGTGGAAAAATGTCTTTAAAGTCACTATGTGTGTAAAACTACTGTAACGGGTGTCCCCGCAACCACGGTGTCTGCTCGCGGGCACACCTGCACCCCGGCGGTGTCTTCTGCTGCGAGCTGCGCCTCGACCCGGCCCTCCGGCTGCGGGCATGCGCTGCCATCTACTTACCTCACCGCGCTCCTGTTCTTGGCTGGGCACGCGCTCCTGTTGCTGGCCGAGTGCGCGCTCGCTCCCTAGGTACTGCATCTAAATTTAAAGGGACAGTGCGCCGGTGGTTGGCTTTCACCGGGCTCTGATCCTATTTAAGTCCTGCCCATTCCTTTGGTCGCTGCCAAATCAATAGTGCAGAAACAGGGAAATAAGCTACCAACATACATAGTGCAATCCAACATGTCCATGCCTTCTTTCTCCTCGAGTCAGCTGTTGGAGTCAGCAGGCCCCCATACACAATATCTCATTGGTGAACCCTGAAAAAATCCATTTGTTTGGCCAACTTTTCTCTTGTGTGTTTGGCTAGCTTTATTGTCCAAAATGTTTCATCTATGGCCAGGCCTTACAGAGAAGTTTTTCCTTCTTCATTGTTTTTATGATGTTACAGGCTGTGACATGAAGACTGGACCCACTTGTCTAAGTCATACATAAAAATTAAGTACAATCACAATAGTCTGCTCACAACTAGGAATGAAGCAAGCTCTCTTTTATACTAATGTTTCTTCTTTACATCTGTAACGGAACAGACTCCTGGGCAGATTTGTACAGGTTTTACAGGTTTTAAACAGATGGTAAAATGGTTTATTTTATAGTGTTATTTTAAAGTTGTTTTTTGGATGGAAAAACACAGCAAGCTGCATTATACAGGAATAATCTTTTTTTTAGTGAAGTTGTTAATTTGTTTATTTTACTAATTAAAATCTATAGAGATATATGCGTTTTAATCTGTTTTGAGTTTATTTGAGCGCATATTTATATAAATGGTTATGGGGATAGCCAACTCGACTGAATTGTCAAAAAAGAGCTCTGGTCTGCCATATTCTACACATGGGGACTGAAACAGGTAAATGGACGACAGAAGTTGACTGGCCGCATTCCATTCAGATTCGGGGGCCATTGTAGCAATTATCTGTACCTTCTGCAGAAGTAGTCCCTTCACTATGTTAAACTCCTTACATGCCATGGTCACTTCTGACCAGGGCATCTAAAGGATCGAGCGCCTGGGATTGGAGTAAACTCTGCTCCTGGCTGTTAGAGCAGGACACTAATATCCCTAAGGAGCACTATTGCCTGGGGGGACCAAGATAAAAATCTCAGGCCTATGGGCCCTGTGTTTGAGACCCCTGTATTTGTCAGGAAGTGGAAGTTGTTGGATGTTCTGAACATCTTAGAAGTAAATGAAATGGTCTCTACCAATTGCCTATTTCAGAAAACTTTGGCCTGCCACCATAGTACCTATCAAAAATCCCCTGGTTGACAGAAATCCTCTCCTTAACTAATAATTGGGTCTTTTGAGAAAATTCCGCCCCTCGCTCTCCCATATTTTTTTCTTTCTAAGGCTTTCCATGAAGTGTTTTAAGTGCTCCTCATTTCCCACCTTTCATTCCTCCTCCCTCTCCCCAGTTATTTACCCAATCTATCTGTTTCGCATATTACAGAAATGACTCAGATGCGCTTTAACTAGAAGATAAGTTGTTGTTCTCAATATTTTACATGTGCTGAATATTTTTCTTGCTGTATATTCTATACACAAGGTGCAACATTTATGATGCTCTGAGGCACTTGTAACATGTAATTCCGGGTAATATATACAAAGGTATTGGACATAAAGTCTCTATTCGTACCCACGTATTTGTGTCTGTGCAGGGCGGTTTCTCCCTCTCCGCCTTCAAATCCTAAACAATTCATGCAACAGACATGTGTATATAAAGCATCGTAGCAAAATTTATTAAAGACGTACATACATGCGTTAAAACGTAGATAACATACTTGTGTCCTTAGTAGTCTCGTTCGTGGTGTACCGATGTGGATAAAAGCGTTTTTCAAGTAGAATATAATATGAGTCCATGCAATGCATGTAGAATAGCAATAGCGGTTTACCAGGCTGAGCGTACCACACCTGTGGAATACGAGATGCAACGTTTCGAGAGGTAACTCCTTCCTTTCTCAGGCATGATGGGTATCTGTCTGGCTTCCTTATTTAAACATGCTGTTAACCATTGGTTATCCAAGAGACAAGTATGCAACCATACACATTAAAAATGATAATATAAAAAAGGTACTTACATAAATACATTCAAATTAAGGTTTTCGTTAAGCCCCTTAGGATTCAAAGTAACTAATTTGTATATCCATGATGCTTCTTTTTGTAGCAATGTTTTCTCAATGGCTAAGCCTTCTATTGATTGAACCTGCTCCAGGATACACCATCGGAGTTCAGATACTCCGTGGCGTTTTTCGTAGAAATGTCTCGCTACGGTAGTTTCACCATACTTTTTTTTCTCTCTTTTGATAATCATCTGAGCTATAATCTTACTCTATTTTATATTTATAGGTTCTGATCGCTGACCGATGTTCGTTCAATCTTATTTTTATAGCTCGTGTGGTTTGCCCAACATAGCCCATCCCACAGGGGCATTTTAATAAATATATCACGTTCTTGGTGTTACACGTGTAGAAACCTCTAATATTAATTTTGTATCCTTTTGTTGTATGGGACACGAAAGAGCCTTTTATGATGGAATGACAATTCTGACAATTCATGCATGCAAAAGTACCATTACGTTGAGATGAGAGGGTTAATTGTTGCGGTTGTTTCAACATTTCAACAAATGGTTAAAAAAGAGGTAGCAGAATTACTTGACAGTACTGTTCAAAAACCTAAAATAGGTAAAAGAAATTTTAAACAACAAGAATGGAGGGCCATTAAGGAACTTAAAAATTATAGATCGATCATTATAAAAAAAAAGCCGACAAGGGAGGGGCCACTGTGGTCCAAAACATAGAGTCTTATTTGAGTGAAGCACAAAATCAATTAGAAGACCCCACAGTTTATAAAAAAAATTGACAAAGACCCTAAAATTGAGATCAATGAATACATTAAAAACATATTAGAAGAAGCTCATAATGATGGTGTCATAAGTACACAGCTCTTAAATTCCCTATACAATAAACATCCACGGGTCCCAATTCTCTATCTAGTACCCAAAGTCCATAAGTCCTCTGTTAACCCTCCCGGGAGACCAAGTCTCTCGGGCGTTAACTCTGTCTTTGAATCCATAGCAATATACGTCGACCACTTCCTACAAAAACACGTTAAAAATTATGAGAGATCCCTAAAAGATACAGGACAACTGTTGCGGACCATTCAAAATTTTGACTCTACAGACATCAATTATTTTGTCACATTAGACATTAAATCACTATACACTAATGTCCCCTATGAAGAAGCAATGGAAGCAACACATACTGCTCTGTGCAAAGATGCAACATTGTCTAATCGGCACATTAACTTCATTATGACATTGTTAGAAATTATCCTAAGAAAGAATTATTTTAGATTCGGAGACCAATATTATCTTCAATTGCAGGGGACCTCTATGGGGTCTCCCCTAGCATCCGGATATGCGAACATATATATGCCATATTTTGAGGATAAATATATTTTTCAAAACGGTTCACATCCACTTGTCAAGTTATATCTAAGATATGTGGACGATATATTAATCTTCTGGAAAGGCACTAGAGAACAGTTATATGAATTCATACAAAATTTGAATAAATGTCACCATCTAATACAGTTTACAGCCACCATTCAGGAAAAAACCATCAATTACCTCGATGTTGAAATACAAAGAGAAGGAACAGCAATAAAAACTATACTATATGTTAAACCTAGGGATAAAAATAAAATTTTACATAGAGATAGCTGTCATGCATCTAATTTATTTAAAGGTATTGTAAAAAGCCAAATAATCAGGGCAAGAAGAATTTGCACAGATGATGATAATTACATTAAACAGATGAATAAAATCATAGACAAATTTACTCAAAGAGGCTACTGTAAGCAAGAGTTAGAACAAGTTGCATATGAAGTATTAGAAATCAAAAGAGAGGAACTTTTGTCCCCAAAGAAGAAGAGTAACCCTGAGGGCTTTTTGTTTGTAAGTACATATGGGCAACAAAGCAATCAAATAGCACATATTATTAAAAAACATTGGCACATTTTATCTAGTGACCAAAAATATGGCCATCTATTTAAAAAATATCCAAAATTTGTGTACAGGAAAGGGAAAACGTTAGGGAATGAAGTAATTAAGTCAGACATTTTGAGTAAAAAACAACCGCAACAATTAACCCTCTCATCTCAACGTAATGGTACTTTTGCATGCATGAATTGTTAGAATTGTCATTCTATCATTAAAGGCTCTTTCGTGTCCCATACAACAAAAGGATACAAAATTAATATTAGAAGTTTCTACACGTCGAACACCAAGAACGTCATATATTTATTAAAATGCCCCTGTGGGATGGGCTATGTTGGGCAAACCACACGAGCTATAAAAATAAGATTGAAAGAACATCGGTCAGCGATTAGAACCTATAAAGATAAAATAGAGAAAGATAATAGCTCAGATGATAATCAAAAGAGAGAAAAAAAAGTACGGGGAAACATTTCTACGAAAAATGCCACGGAGTATCTGAACTCCGATGGTGTATCCTGGAGCAGGTTCAATCAATAGAAGGCTTAGCCATTGAGAAAACATTGTTACAAAAAGAAGTATCATGGATATACAAATTAGATACTTTGAATCCTAAGGGGCTTAACGAAAACCTTAATTTGAATGTATTTATGTAAGTACCTTTTTTATATGATCTATTTTTAATATGTATGGTTGCATACTTGTCTCTTGGATAACCAATGGTTAACAGCATGTTTAAAAAGGAAGCCAGACAGATACCCATCATGCTTGAGAAAGGGAGGAGTTACCTCTCGAAACGTCGCATCTCGTATTCCACAGGTGTGGTATGCTCAGCCTGGTAAACCGCTATTGCTATGCTACATGCATTGCATGGACTCATATTATGTTCTGCTTGAAAAACGCTTTTTTCCACATCGGTACGCCACGAACGAGACTACTAAGGACACAAGTATGTTATCTAGGTTTTAACACATGTATGTACGTCTTTAATAAATTTTGCTACGATGTTTTATATACACATGTCTGTTGCATGGACTGCTGCTATGAGGCCTCATATTTCTACATTTTATGTACCTCTACTGTATAATAATAAAAATAAATGTAAAAAATAAAAAGAAGCACAACAAGAAAGTAACTAGCTGATTTCAATAGAAAAGCATTTTGTTACCATTGTACCATGTTAGCCAGCAGGTAGAAAAGATTAAAAGTCCTTAGTTGATGATATCTTGTAATGGCTCATGGCTGACTGAAAAGATGATGACAAATAGCAAGCTTTTACATCTGCTTAGGTCTCTTCATCATGGCTAATGAACAGACCTAGGAAGTCTAAAAAGCTAGCTGTTTGTCATCATCATTTCAGTTAGCCATTGCAAAGTATTGACAACTGTGTACATGATCTGTGACTTACAAAGGTTATGGTATAGGAAGAGGAAGGAGGAAGAGGAGCTGAGATGTGTCCATCAAATTTTGTCACTGGTATTTTATTATGTTATCTACCTTCACTCGTTTATATTGTTGTACCATCTATTTTAATTTACACACCAACAAGATAACAAATGATAAACTAAACACCAACATTTATTATAAATATCTTAACCATAAAAAATTGATTTCAACAGATTAATTTCTGAGGATGGATTTCCTTTAGGCATAATAGACTTATCTTTATATTTGTCTTAGATAAATATATCTATATTTGTTAATATCTATATATCTATACAGTATATCATTCATATATTTCTCTGTATACCTGGGTTTTGAATACAGGATCTCGTTGCTGCAAGGAATTAACTCTAGCAATTTAATCTATTTATCAATGCAAAAAAATGATCGCCAAAAAGCAAAAAACATTAAAATGAGTATTGCTGGAATGGGGCTCTGCTTGGCGGTACACCAGTTTGACCGAGCCCCTGAAAATATTTAACTTTTGGACGTCCTGAACCAAAATTTTTTCTTTTACCATTACCTTGACCATTACAATAACCCTAACCCTAAGATAGTGGTAAGGTTGTTTGAAGGGCTGTAGGGGTTTAACTTACCGTTTCAATAATGGAACTGTCTCTGTCTAATATTACTTTTGTCTATCATAACTTTGGGCCTATGATTAAGTAAATAGAAGTGACAGCATATGCAACGCAAAACCTCATTTCTGGTTACTATTATATCGGGCTTGTTTTAAAGTAACTGGACCGGATCGCTAAGTTAACCTGTTAAAACCTCTTAAACAACCCTATTTTAGGGTTAGGGTTACAACCTCAGACAGAGCTTTACGGATTTTCAGATTGAACTTGAGTTTCACCCAAATTTGACGTACAACACTAATTACAGCAATGAGTATACATAAATCATATTGTATATATTGTAAACTGATTGTTCCTAACATTTTTTCTTAGTCAAAACAGGGAAGCAATGTGATGTTTCATTGTAATATGCATTGTTCTTTCTTACTTTGGGAGATAAGTGCTGCCATTGTTGTCTGGCAGTAGCTTTTCCCCTCTCCTTACAGCACTAAGCATTTTTTACTATTTAGAATTGTGTCCACATCTGCCTTGGAGGCTACAGTGAAAGCCTCCATTACAATTTCCATTGCTCTGATGGGATGCAATGTAGTGCTAGTATTCCCATGAAAATTATAGGCAATATGCCAAAACCCAACAGACCCATTTCAAGTCAGTTGGGTCCAGGGTTCCCAACCTGAACTTTTATTTTTCCTAGACAACTCATTTAAAACACCTGAAACAGATATGTTTAAGTAAAAATTTTATGAACTGTCTAGGAATTTATGGATTGATGACAACTATGACATAATCAGTCAGTGCCACTGTCTGCTTTGTGGAGGACTCAGCATTACATCAAGGTTTTTATTTAAGATGAAAACCATGATCTGTATGTGAACAGAGTCTTATCAGGCAACATTTCTGACAAGTTTGAAATATCCTTGAGTAAAACAGAAAAAAGTTGCATGATATTATACCCTCCATATCCCTTACTCCTTACTGCCGCAGCCAGTTTTGACCTTCCTGACATTTTTGAAATCTAACATCTGACACTTAGGGCCACATTCGATTCGTTCACTTCGACGAATTTTCCGACAAAATTCGTTTCGTTCCAAATTACTTCGGCACGAATCGCGTTAAAAAGCAGCTATTTCCAGGCTGCACAGAGCCTGCAGGGTGCTGTAGAACGTTGTGCCATGCTTAAAAATGCAGAGGGAGCTTGGTTTGGTCTTCATACAATGTTTTGTTTTAGTATGACAACTCAGATGACTGCCGCCGCATTTTTACAATCCGTATCACTATAAAAATTCCCATGGGCACTTAAGAGGGCAAAACTGACCAAAAACTGAAGCGGGAATGTAGCCTGATAAAGTCCATGCCAGCGAAAGCTGGAAAAAAAGCAAGCTGAAGCTCATGTGGCCAACATTAGTGACAGAGTGTGGAGGTGACGGCGGCAGCCACAGCAGGCATGAGGTCAGCAGTGCACAATGACATTCTGGAGGTGGCACAACACGAGGAAGCCACAGAGTGGCACAATGATGAGAGCGGAGGTCACAGCGGCAGCAGTAATGAGGTCAGGCAGTGGCAACAATGTAAATTCTGGAGGTGGCAAACAGGAATGAAGCCACAGAATGCACAAATGACAGAGAGCGGAGGTCACGGCGGCAGCAGCATGAGGTCAGGCGGCAGTGGCACATAACATTCTGGAGGTGGCAAAACAGTATTAGTCCACAGGAGAGGCGACAATCCAACACAGGTGTAGGTCACAACAGGCAGCAGCTATAGAAGGTCAGTCAGTGGCACAATGACATTCTGGAGGGGCAAAACAGTATTAGGACACAGATGGCACAATCACACAGTGTGGATGTCACGGCGGCAGCAGTATGAGGTCAGGCAGTGGCCTAATGACATTCTGAGGTGGCAGAAACAGAGGAAAGCCACAGAGTGGCACAATGACTGAGAGGCGGAGGTCCACGGCGGCAGCAGCATGAGGTCAGGCATGTGGTCACAATGACACAGTGTGATAGGACATGGCAGCAGCCAACAGCAGAAAGGCCATGATGTGACAGACAGTGGCACAATGACACAGTGTGGTATGTCACGGGCAACAGCAGCAAGCAGCAAGAGCGTCATAGAATGGGCACAATGACGAGTGTTGAGTGGGAGGCAATACCATCCCTGTAAAGATGGTGGAAGGCGGATGAGAAACTGGCAGCAGATATGAGGCATCAGGTGGGTGGCGGCATCAGAATAGTGGCTGAGGCCAGGTACTTTTAACCCAGACTGACGCCTAAGAGCACTGGGTGTGTGAAATCCTGATGATTCACAGCCTGATTCATCATGACAAAAGGGGTTTTTCCCCCCCAGGGTCCCCCCGATTCCCACATTTCCCGTGGACAAGCGGTTCTCCTTGGGGTAACGATGGCCCCCGGCCGAACTGAACACGCCGCTCTGAATGCCACACTAGTGGCCGGCAGGACTGCTTCTCCACCTGCAAACACGGCAAGTTGCGCCACACATCCATTTTGGCAGCCCAGTAGTCCAGCGGATCTTCGAACTGAGGTGGCAGATTGCTGTCCAAGACAGGGCCACAACCAGTTGGTTTCAGGGACTGCCTCCAGGTCTGCTGCTGCTGCTGCTGCGACCGCACCCCTCACTCAGGCGGGAGAAGGGAAGCTGCTCATCAGTGACGTCCAGACTCGGTTACAACTGATGTGAGCTGTAACTGCTCCTACCCCCCCACCTTCCCCAGCCAGCCGTGCAGTCGTCGTGAGGCGCTGAGTGAACCCCCGTCAGACCTGTCAGAGGAGGACGTATGCCGCACATAGGCAGCGCCAACTGATTACGGAGGCTTTCCCTATAGTATTCTGAGTTATGTCTTCCCTCTCAATAGCTGGGAAAAAGGCTCCCATTATGGACCAGAACCGCAGGTCCAAATATGGTGGAGAGCCAGAAGTATCCCTCTGCCGGACATGCTGACTATTCGACTGTCACAAGCCCAAGGCTAAATAAGCATGTTGCGGGCCATCTGCACAAGTGACTCCGAGGGCTCCCCTGCCTCCATTTCACTGTATAACTGCCATTGTGGGGGGGCGGTGCTTGGGGGTCATCTCCTCATCTTCCAGCATCTCCCATTCCACCTCCTCCAGCCGCTTCCTGCATCCTCCTCTCTTGTCACCTGGGTAGAAAATCCACTCATTTCACCAAACAATGCTTCTGCTCCAATTCCCTCCTCCTCCTCCATTCAGTCCCACCGGACACAAGTTGCCACGAGATGTAGTCTCCAAGGTCCTCCAGTCCCCTGCCCAGACAGATTTTTCAGTCACCCTGTTCCAGGACATGAAGCAGTGGAATGACGTTATTCATCCCGTAGTCCCCTGGGCACTGACAAATAACGTCGCCTCCTCGAATGGGCCTCAACAAACGGCAGGTGTCCACGCATGAGCTGCCCACTGGCTGACATCAAGTTTACGACAGGGGAGTACTTCCTGTCTGCCTGGATCATCAAAAAATTCGTTTAATGGACTTCTACTGTCATACAGTCGGTCCAACATGTGACAGCTGGAATTCCATCCAGCGGGTGGAACATCGCATATCATAGTGTGTTTGGGGGAGGCCTTCTGGCCGCTGCAACTCAAGGGAGGTGTGTCCTGCTTGTAACGAATGGATAAAGTGCATGCCACATTTTCCTGGCCATTTTCAGAATGTTCTGAGATCGTGGAGAAACTTCCAGAGTACCTTTCACAACCAGATTGAACACGTCGCCATGCAGGGGCGCATGGACCATCCCTTCCTCGGTGACATCCGCGACACCAGTTCCTCCCATTGTCCGTCACCATGGTTCCGATTTGCAGTTGGCCGCGGAGAAAGCCACACCATCGATTTCTTTGCTGCATGACGCAGAGCAGTTTCCTCCCAGTGTGACTTCGCTCGCCTAGGCAAGCCCAGGGGTGTAAACAGCGTTGACACCGCTAGTGCCCCTACACATGTGTTTGATGGAGCAGTACTTGTGGACTGAGAATGGTGGTGTGGTGTAGGAAAGGAGGAGGCTGGACATTCGCGCAGGTGCAGCTGTTTGACAACGTTGAGAGAAAGGCAGCGTCTCCTGTCCAAGTTGATGGTGTGCCTGGGCTGGAATGCACATATCACCCAGTGGCCGTAAAGGACATGTACAGGCCCAGACCGTATTACATGCTCCAGACGTCCGCGCTCCGTGCACCTTGGAACAAACCTGAGTAACTCAAGGACTGACCCACCTATGTTTCACATATTTATAAAGTCTGTACTGAACGCTTTTTGGAAAGAATATTACGGCTTTGAAATCTCCATCTCTCTTTGGCACAAGCCATTAGTCGCTGAACTGTGCAAGAGTCCACCATTTGGCAAAGGGAGGACTGCATAGCAACAACTTGGACAGGAACACGGTCAGCGCGCATCCTTAGGATGGATGGACGTACTGTTGTCTCTTTGCAATCGCCTCGCTGATCGACAGCTTGCTGCCAATGAGTAGCGAGGAGCCAGGAGCATCTGTACCTGAGAGAATGATGTCAAAGAGAACCAGCTTCCCTTCCTGCAGAAGAGAGTGGACCTTGACTGCTGCAATGGCATGCGTGCCACTCGGGCCTGCTTGCTCGCTGCATGTTGCTGCGGCGGCGGCAGATGGACACCACATCTGAGCCACGTTTCTCCCAGGCCACCGGATGGTGACGCTGCATGTGTTGACGCAGGCCGAGGTCCCAACGTTAGCTCCCTAGCCACGCTTCACTTTCTGCCCACTAGATTCTACATATACCCATATTCGCTCCTCCGGTGTCCCTAGCAAAGAACTGCCACACCGCCGAGTATCGATTTTACCCGCCAACGCTCCGCCCCCCCACCGCCGCCCGCCCGCCCCGGCACTGAGTGACTACTGCCGCCGCTGCCTTCACTGAGCCCATTGCGCTACTTTTCTTGGACCTGCTAAGCGGGGTTTTTTACCCCGTGCCGCCTTGGCTCCCGACCTCACACTGCTGCTCATCCTGCCTGACTCACGGGCCACACGACCCACTTGCTGTGCTAGCCTGCTGCCTGACGCGCAAGCAGACCCCTCTTCTCCTGACTAAGATGAAAGCCATTGCCGTCACCCGGCTTCCAAGTGCGGTCGCGTACATCATCTTCTATTTGTGTTTCATCGTCACTCGCTGTCTTCATCACCTGTCTTGGTATGCGAGGCTGAACCTCTCACAACATGACCTCCCATGCCACGCTCCACATCTATACTTTTGCCGCCTACTGCAAGAAGGCAGGCGATATTGGCCCCATTTCTTTCGTTCTGCCAAGGTAGCGCTGACTGCCTCCTCAATTGTTCATCTTCGCTATATAGTGCGTTGAGCCCAGACCACACATCTTAGATCTCTGGCTGAGGAACCGGATGGGACAGAGGCGGGCTAGGACAGGTGAGGGCCGCTGACCCTGCTCACCGGGCCATGCCAACTAAATGGTTGTGTCCTGAGGTTCCCACCGCTCTTGGCTGTGGTTGTCCGATGTCATCTGGAGGAAAGAGGATGACCTAGTAACCAATCAAGAGAACCCTTGGGTTGCTGTACAACACACGGTCCCGCTAGATGACAGCCGGCAGATGTGGCTCACGAGTGTATTCCCTGCTGGCGAACGTGCCCCTGCTGTGCTGCGACCTGGGGCCTGGTTCCATGAATGTTTGTGCCACTGCCACTCGCAGGTGCAGAAGCCTGCCACCACTCTGGTCTGACATACTTTTTGTTCTAAAATGTACAGGACACTGTTTGATGATGATAACATATATGATAAATATATCACCCTGTTTTTTGACTCCAAAATGAACCCAGTAAACAAGCTTGGTAACCCTTGGATATAAATGCCACCACAAATGGCCAGGAAAAATTTTACTTGTATGTGTCGTTTAGAAAATCACTTGTGTGTTATACTAAATGTAAAAGCCCAAACAGGCTTAATTAACCTTCGGACATGAATTAGGCTACAGGCAAAATGTATATATTTTGGCGTTGAAAAGACGGTTTATTTTTGTCAGCACACCAGCAAAACAACGCTTAATAACCCCTGGATGTAAATTTCGCCAAAGAATTGAGCCCAAAACTAGGTAGCTTTTGTAGCGTGTTCAAGTGCAGTGTTTTCTTCTACGCCACACAACAATAGATTACAGTTGTAATTAACCTTTGCTTGTTATTAGGCTACAGGAAAAATGTATATATTTTGGCGTTGAAAAGACGGTCTATTTCTGTCAGCACACCAGCAAAACAACGCTTTAAATAAACCCCTGAATGTAAATGCGCCAAAAGAATTGAGACCCCACAAAATAGTAGCTTTGTAGCTGTTACAATTGCTTTTTTCTAATGCCACACAACAAGAGATACAGTTTGTATTAACTTTGGCTTGTGAATTAGGCTACAGGAAAAATTTATATATTTTGGCGTTGTAAAAGAAAAGGTTTATTTTTGTCAAGCACACCAGCAAAACAACGCTTAAATTAAACCCCTGGAATGGTAAATTGCCCAAGAATTGAGCCACACAAACTAGTAGCTTGTAGCGTGTTACAATTGCGTTGTTTATCTACTCCACACAACAAGAGATACAGTTTAATTAACCTTTGCTTGTGAATTAAGGCTACAGGAAAAAATTTTATAATTTAGCGTTGAAAAAGACACGGTTTCTTGGGGTCAGCCACACCAGCAAAACACGCTTAAAAAACCCTTGGATGTAAATTGCGCAAAGAATTGAGCCGCAACAAACTAGTTTGAGCTTTGTAGCGTGTTACAATTGCGTGTTTTCCTACGCCTCACACAAGAGATACAGTTGTTAATTAAACCTTTGCTTGTGAATTAGGCTACAGGAAAAATTTATATATTTTGGCGTTGAAAAAGACTGTGTATCTTGGGTCACACCACCAGCAAAACAACGCTTAGATTAACCCCTGGATGTAAATTGCGCCAAAGAATTGAGTCTGGGCACAAACTAGTAGCTTGTAGCGTTAATACAATTGCGTGTTTTTCTACGCTCACACAACAAGATATACAGTGTAATTAAACCCCTTTGCTTGTGAAGAATAGGCTACAGGAAAAATTAATATATTTTGGCATTGAAAAAGACGGTTTATTTTTGTCAGCACACCAGCAACAACAACGCTTAATACTCCTGATGTAAATTGCGCCAAAAGAATTGAGCCGCACAAACTAGTAGCTTTGAAGCGTGTTTTACATTTGCGTGTTTTCTACGCCACACAACAAGAGATACATTGTAATTAACCTTGCTTGTGAATTACTCTACAGGAAAAATTATATATTTTGGCGTTGAAAAAGACTGTTTATTTTTGTCAGCACACCAGCAAAACAATGCTTAATTAACCCGGATTGTCAATTGCGCCAGAAGAATTGAGACCGCACAAACTAGTATCATTGTAGCGTGTTACAATTGCGTGTTTCTACGCCAACAACAAGAGATACAGTTGTAATTAACCTTTGCTTGTGAATTAGGACTACAGGAAAAATTTATAGATATTTTAGGCGTTGAAAAAGTACGTTTTTCTTGGGTCGCAGGCACACCCAGCAAAACAACAGCTAATTAACCCCCTGGATTGTAAATTGCCCAAAGAATATGAGCCGCGACAAATATAGTAGCTTTGTAGCGTGTTACATTGCGTGTTTTCTACGCCACACAACAAAACATACAGTTGTAATTAACCTTTGCTTGTGAATTAGGCTACAGGAAAAATTTATATATTTTGGCCCCCGTTTTTTTTTTTTTTTGAAAAAGACGGTTTCTGTGGTCAGCACACCAGCAAAACAACTGCTAATTAACCCATGGATGTAAATTGCGCCAGAGAATTGAAGCCCCACAAATAGTAAAATTTGTAGCGTGTTACAATTGCTGTTTTCTACGCCACACGAACAATAGACTACAGTTTGTAATAACGCTATGCTTGAGAATTAGGCTACAGGAAAAATTTATATATTTTGTGCGTTGAAAAAATGAAGACGTTTGTTGGGTCATCACACCAGCAAAACAATACTTAATTAACCCCTGGAGAATGTAAATTGCGCAATAGAATTTGACAGCCAAAAATGAAGTGGTATTCTGTAATTGTAAAAACGCTGTTTCTTTAAATGAATGCAACAGGAACTGGCATAGATTCCCACTTGGAGTATTGATGTATATGCAGCTGCAGTGGACACACACTGGATCTTTCAGATCCAATACCCCAAAAGTTAGAAATAGACATTAAGAGAACAATCCTGAACAAGCTGAGACACCCCACAGAAATCGCTATATAAAAATCAATTCTCAGTAAGAGCTATCAGCCGCGGCAGTCCACCTTCCCTGATGAGCACAGTGATAGGAGTGTGAGCTCCCCTCGTCGCGCACGACGTTATATATTGCGGATGACGCACAGAATCCCGCCCGGTCTCTGATGCTTTACCTCGAGCACATGGTCCATGCAGGCTAGCCCATCATTCTCCCAGAGTGGTTTCTTGCCCCATGTAGCGCCAGTGCTTTCGCAGCCCATTTTACAATCAAAAGCACACTTCGTCCACGCACCTAAGTACCCAAAGTTCGACTTTGTTCCTAACCGAAGTTTCTGAAATTCTAAACGAATTCCACTTCGTTAGAATGTTCGCCCATCTCTAGCCACATGTATGAAAACTGTCTAGGTCTAAAATTCACTTTTGTTTCCCAAAAGAAACCCCTTTAATTTCATATAGTGCTCTGGAAAAATGAGAGGGGCGCTCTGATTGGTTTCTATTGGCAACAAGGTGAATATTAGATCTAGACAGTTCATAGATGTGGCTCTTTCAGATAATAACTTTTTGACACTTTTACCTATCCATGTGATTCAGAGATTGTTTTTTGTTACACATTGCGCTTTAAGTTGGTAACTAATTTTGGGTACAACATCATAAAAATTTTGCCTATTTTTTCAAACTTAACAACGTCTGCGTGTAAAACAGATAGTTATTCCACTCAAAATAGTTTATAACTAGCATCTACCATATGTCTTCTGTAGGTTCGGTATTCATTTTGAAATGTCTTTTTATTTTTTCAAGACATTGGGGGGCTCAGAAATTTAGCAGTCATTTTTTACATGTTCAAGAAAATTTGCAATATACATTTTTTAGGGACCGGTCCAGTTCTGATGTGGCTTTGAGGGGCCTGCATGTTAGGTGCCCCCATAAATGACTTAATCTAAGAAACTACACCCCTTAAAATAGTTACAACAGTGTTTATGAAGTTTATTAACCCTTTAGGTATTTCACAGAAATGAAAGCAAAATGTTGGTGAAATTTAAAAACTAGATTTTTTTTGCAGATTTTCAGCTTGTATCCATTATTCACAGGAACACGGTAGATGTGATCTGGGAAATGCAACTTAGGGAGACATGTATGATTGGGTTTTTCACCCTTTTCTGGCATCAAATGAGCCAAAGTGACCCGGCTACGATGTCTAATGCGCCTAACGAATGTGTAAGGCACATTGTTCGTAAGACTCTTCGCTTTTTAATGCGCCTAACATGAGGGGGTGTTCTAGGGGCGTTCTGGGGGCGTCGCACCACACTCGTATTATTAAACACATATATGAATGTGGTTCGGCAAACTAAGCACATATCATGTCGAACAGGCAGACACCTGTTTTAATGTGGTCTGCTTAGCCTTAGGAGTCGAAGTGGAGCTATAATTTGGCTGTAGGGAAAAATGTCCAATATTCTCAACTTAGACATTACAATTATAAAAAGTCAAAGTTTAAGGATAAAGATATCAAACTATATAAAATAAATGAATTTAAATTTAAAAGGTGGGTTTTATCGTAAGACAGCATTCGTACACTTGAGCTGATTCTATTAGTTTCAGTTTCAAATCCAGGTGTGAGTCTCTCCTCCTAGGAGGCATGTTTCTCCTCCCAGGAGGCATGTCTCTCCTCACTGAGGAGTTGGACTATCATCAATCTTTTGTGCAGTGGAGAAGGAGAGATGTCGCTTTGCAGACCTCCTGCTATGCTTCTAGATGCAGAGCTGCACAAGCCCTTGTAACCAGTTCCTCTGTCTTGGTGTAAGCAGTTATACACACAGCCTGAACTGATGAAATAAGTGTGAGAAATGCTCTCTGCCCCTCTCCCTCCCCCCTCTGTTATCAGGCAGGAGGTAGAGCAAACTGTATACGGCTGTTATATGGAGGAAACACAGAGTATAAGACTGTGTTATATGAGAGGAGAGTGAATCTAGCAGTTATACATACAGCCTGAACTGATGAAACAAGTGTGAGAAGTGCACTCTGCCCTCCTGCCCCCCATCCCCAACTCCCCCATTATCAGACAGGAGGTAGAGCAGACTGTATAAGGATATTATATGGGGGGAGCACAGGGTATAAGACTGTGTTATATGAAGGGAGAGTGAATCTAGCAGTTACTCAGTACATAGAACTTTCACTGGCGAGCCATCACATAAGGAGAAGCTGAGACAGCCCTTACACACACAGCCATCTCAGGCAGCTCATTTCTCACAGCTCAGAGGGGAGTAAACAGAGTGTGCAGGCAGCCAATCACAGCTCAGGTGGCGTTTCCCATCCAGGGGCATGTCCCAACAGGCTGAATGAAATTTCAGCCAGCCAATCACAGAAAAAGGGGCGTGTCCTGTCCAGCTGCTGCAGAAATAGCGATAGATGCAACATATTAGCTCATATCTACTATACTAAGTGACTTAGGTAAAGCAAACCAATTACATAAGTGCTTATTTTTACTGTCCCCATCATTTGAGATATGATCTTTGTAGCGAGAAAACCCCTTAAATAAAAAATTTTATCATATAAAATTAATATAAAAACATATAATATCCCAAGAATATAAAAATACTCTCCTATAAAATGTAATTTAAAATCAAAAGAATTCTAAAACTAATTTTACATTAAATAACCCACTGATGGGTTGTTCAGATTTTTACATTTTTAATTTTTACTGCATTAAATTTTAAATTAATTTATGCTACTCTCACCCTTTATTCTACATACAGCAAGAGCCAGCACACCAGAGGTCTTGCTGGAACCTATGATCCACCAAGCAAGATCAGTACCATAGTTTCTATTCACTGACATGCTATTCTAATGACTTTTCTTTTATTTCCAGCCTATCTGTAGCCTTTATAAATGTTTAGCACATTACTTATGTGCCTAAGTTCCGTAATGTGCCAAGCATACAGGCGAGGAGCAATGAACATTAAACGTCATTTATGAACAAACAAAAAACACTTTCATACATGCAGGTGAATTTGACCTGAAAAATAGATGAGAAAATGAACTTCGATGCACCTAGTTTCATACATGTCTCTCTTAATATTGATTCCTCAGATTCTGCTGTTTTCCGAGATATCCCATATGTGGCCCTACGGTGTGCAATTTGTGCTCAACCACAAGGACCTCAGAGTAGGTTAGCACCTACCGACTCTGGGTCTCATTTTCAATACAATTTTTTTTAGGCGCCATTTCAGGTTTGCGAACACCCTAAGGTGCTAAAACTTAATAGACACCCCTAAAAAGACTCCCATATTGGAAACTATATCCTATAAGAATATAATCCAGGTATAGTGTTTTTTATTGACCCACAGGTGTTTCACTAATTTTTTTAGTGTTAGGCTGTGTAAATGAAAAAAAATATTTTTTTTCCAACAATCTGCAATTTTAGCTGAAAATGTTTCATTTCTTACAAGGAATCCTAGAAAAAAAAAGCACCCCAAATTTTGTTTTGCAATTTCTTCGAAGTTAGGTAGTACCATATATATTGGTGTAAACTGCTGTTTGACCACATGGTAGGGCGTACAAAGTAGGGAGCGCTATTTGGTTTTTAGAACGCAGATTTTGAAGGGTGACATGTTGCATTTGCAAAGCCCCCAAAATACCACAACAGGTGAAACCTTCTAGAAGTCACCCCATTTTGGATTCAAAAACCCTCATGCATCTCATCTAGGGGTGTATTCTGCATTTTGGGCTGTGAGTGTACACAGCTCCAGGATAACAGCAAAAATCCTTCAGGCATCGAGACAGAGGCAGTTGTAAGGTGTAAACGGTTCCTTCCGTATGTTTATTTGCAGAAAACAGATGGCAACAACATGCACAGCCATAAGTAAGGTGTACCCCCTATGTTACCCTTACCCCAGCCATTGAGACCTTTGAACGGTCTTTCAGCTTGATTAGGTTGACGTGGTATATTTGATAAAGTTTCCTTTTTTTTTTTTTTTTTATAACTGTATTTTTATTAAGTGTTTTTCTTTTTTTGTTGAAACACAGAAAATTGCAGAATAAAGCGTATTCAAGCAGCATACACCGTATACCCCAATAGTGTAAAGGCGAATTAGGGCCTAAGCTAGCATAACCTGTAAATAAATTAACAAAGCCAAATAAATTACGTATTCAATACATAATCCATACATCATGTTACAATGCCTAGGCAATGGATAGACAGGACATACACGAGAAAACACAAGACTAGACACAGAAGGAAAGATGTAGGAAGGGGAGGTGGAGTGAGGAGGGGGGGGGGGGGCGCTCAATAACTTAACCGATCCCAATAGGAAACCCAGGGTTCCCATACGGCATCATAGACTTCAGGCTTATCATGCGTAAGGATGTACATAAGTCCTCCACACGCTGCACTTCACAGATCCCGTGTGTGAAGTTGTGTAGGGACAGGAGAGATGCGGCTGCCTCCAAAAAAAGGCGGAGATCAGGCACTGCGCAGCCGTAAGGATGTGGAGGAGAAGCTTAGAGGCATGCCTAGAAAGACCTGCCAATGGGATATTCAAAAGGAAGACCGAAGGGTCTGCCGGGACCCCCTGCTGGAGAACTCTCGATAGAACCCCGCTGACCTGTGCCCAAAATAACTGAATACTCGGGCAATCCCAAAAACTATGGGTTAGAGAACCCGGCATGGCTCCACACCTCCAACAGGCATTCAGGATGCTGGGTTAAACTATGGACATTCTGGAGTGTGGACCAAATGCGATCAAGATCTTATATTGATTCTCCTTGAGGTAGAGCAAGTCAGTCGAGGAGGTGCCGCTCTGTGCCATATGTCTGCCAACCTTATGTCGCTTCCGATCCCAAGAAGTTATCCCACTTGTGCATGTATGGTTGATACATTTCTGATCCGACTAGGGGGTCATTCAGTATGGCTAATGCCAGAGATGAGCCCGTTTCGAGCGGACTGCCCGACTTGCACAACCTTTCAAAAGGGGTAGGAATGGAGAGGGATGTCCTTCCAGCAAGAGTCTGCATAAGATGTTTTATTTGAAGATAGGGAAATTGTGCTCTGGGCGGGAGGTCATAATTGTTGCAAAGTTCCGCGAAGGGGATAAGTTCCCTAGTGCGAAAATGGACTATGTCAGCAAAACGGAACAAATTATTATGCTGCCAAAGGATGCTGAATTGCTGCCGTAACAGAGAGGTATAGAGAAAGGAACCATTGGGGAGGCTTAGAGGCAGCTGGAATTTGTCTCAAACAGTGTCATCCAGATGCCCTTAGTAAAAAGACATCGGCCCGAGCAGGGAGCCGGAGTACGCAACATCCTCAGCACGCCACAAGAACATGTTAGGATGATACATGTTAGGATGAACATCTAGCAACTCCTGTGTGTTCTCAATACTGCACTGTGTATGTATCTATCTCGTGAACTACAACCCCCATCTAGGCAACTCCTGTGTGTTCCTTTGATGTACATCTTTTCTACGTTATAATTATGATCCAAACCCCACACTGTCACCTCCCCCGTCTCCCCCTGCGGTTTGTTTAGAGTCCAGCACTGCTCCCAAAAAACCTGTTATCTGACTTCCTAGTTCCCTCACTTTGCTAATTAACTGAGTCTACCCTCCCATCTCCTGTTCTCCTCTGATTGTCTGATCTGAACTTCATCAGTATAAATCCATGCAAGGGTCGCTTGTGACGTGGTCGCAGTCCCATTTTTCCCCAAGTGCCTGTTTCTAAGTGGCAGACTTAAAACCAGACTTAAACAAGAACTGAACAAGGAGGCAAAGGTAACACCTCCTCTTATTCTATACAGCTATTAGCCTTCTAACCTATCTCCACCTTGCATTTCCTTCCTGCATTATCTCAACACTCCATTTTCCTGACTAAATTGCTAATCCCCACACCCATTTTCTGGCAATGTATTCTATATCTCTCACTGCATTCTTCCCCCTCATCTGTCTGCTGCCACCAACCCTCTTTCCCACCATCAAACGCCCTCCGCACCAAAACAGACCCAAGCTAAATACATCTATCCAACTCCCACCTGCTCACCCTCTCCTACTGCTGCTTCCTGGCTGCTGGGGGATATATCTCCTAACCCAGGGACTCCTCAGCACATTCCCACTATTGTCCCGTAGCATACCAACAATCCACCCCTACAAACTCTGTTAAACCCTCGTCAACCTTAAACACATTCCCTTGATCCCAGCTCACTCTCTCTCTCTCTTCCCTGGAGCTCTCTTGGAACCCACGGTCTGTAATGTAACAAAATCTCCACATACACACCTATTCATCTCTCACAACTTACTTTCCTTGGTCTAACAGAACCCTGACTGACACCCCACTGACACTGTCCCCCTGCGCACTCTCCTTTGGGCGTTTTTTCTCCAACTTTCCCACACACCCCGCCCCGTAACAAGCATGGAGGAGGTGTTGGCCTTCTCCTAACTGATAACTGCTCTTTTGTTCCCATTCCTCCTCTTATCCCACCCTTACCCCCCCTCCTTTGAGGTGCACACTGTCCGCATCTACTCCCCCTTTCCAACCTGCACAGTCGGCGTTGGTCTACCTCCCCAAAGCCCTGCCACTGCTTCCTCGACCACGTCTCTCCTGTGCTTCCTCCACCTTTGCTTCCACTGACATCCCACTATTGTCAGGAGATTTTAAACTATCCCAATTGATGCACACCTCCCTGTTTGCCAAGCAAACCCTCTCGCTCTCCTCTTCCCTTCGGCCTCTCACAGTGGTGACCTCTGGAGCACCACACAGAGGGACACACGCGGACCCTCATCTTCACTCCCTTGCCGCCCTATCTGACATCACAAACTCCCCCTCACCCTAAAAACATATCTGACCACAACGCTGATTACCTTCGACACTATCTCCACTCCACCTGCTCCTCCTGTCTCCATCTAGTGCAACCCCCACAGGAACTTACAAAACCTCAACCCCTCGCACTCTCTCATGAGTCTCTTGCACCTCTTCTACCATATCCTCCACTTGACAACCCAGACACACCGCTGCTTTCCTACAACAACACAATCACCACCGCCCTTGACTCAAGTCTGCTCCTCTCACAACAAATACACAGAACCCCTCACACAACAGACAACCCTGGCACACAGCCCTCCACTAAACAACTGAGGCGAGCTTCCAGAATTGGCTGAACGCCGCTGAAAGAAAAGCCCGCTCCACCGACGTACTTCATCTCATACAAACAATCGACTACACACCTTTAATTCTGCACTCACCACTGTGCCTAAATAGGATTACTTCACCAATCTCATAACCTCCTTGTCTCACAACCCCATAACATTTATTCAACCCCTTCAACTCTCTCCTTCGCCCCCCTGTACCTCCTCCCTCTCATCCTATCAGCGGACGACTTTACCTACTCATTTTCTTACATAAGATCAACCTCCTCAAAAAAGCTTCACGCCTCAATCCCCCATCCCCAGACTACCACACTCTAACCCCTACAAATCGCCACCAACCCACCCTCACCCTGACACAGACCCCGTGAACACTTCAATAACCTGCTTTTCCCACTGTTAGTCACGATAACCTTTCCTCTCTAGTGTCCAAATCCAAACCTCACAAACCTGTAGACCTGACCACTGCCATCCTACCACATCCCAGACCTCAGCACTGTTATTTTTTCGCAGCACCACCCACCTGTTCAATCTATCATTAACCTCTGGCATCTTCCTTCCTCTCATAAAACACGCGACCAACACACCTATCTTAAGAAACATCTCTCGACCCCTCCTCACTGTCCAACATCTAATCTGCCACCCATCTCGCTGCTTCCTTTGCATCAAACTCCTGGAACAGCAACGTCTATCTTCAAGCTGTCGCCTCCCACCTCTCCTCCAACTCTCTCCTTGACGCCACTCCATCAGCTTCCGACCCAACCTCTCCACTGTGAACTGCGCAACGCCCAAGGACACCAACGACCAAGTAACTGCTAAGCCTCACGCACTACACTGTTGCTCCTCCTCCTAAGCCTGTCCTCCGCCTTTGACACGGTCAACCACTCCATCCGCTACAAATCTCTCCTCCCTCTGCAATCACGACCTGGCCCTCTCCTGGATCACTTCATCAACCTCTCATGAACGTACTTCAGCTGTACACTCACATCCGTGCACCACCTCTCTCATCCCTACCCGCTACTGTTTGGTGTCCCTCAGGGTCTGTCCCTGGGCCCACTCCTCATCTCTATCTACACTCTTGTCTGGATCCACTCATAGCCACAAGGCTTTATAACTACCACCTTGTACGCGGACGACAGCCATCTTTAAATCTCCAGTCCTGATATTAACTCTCTTCTCTCCCGGATCCCAAAATGCCTATCATCATCCATTTCTCCTCCTTCTTCTCCTCCCAGTCGCTTAAAACTAAATGAATATAAAAGCAGATTCATCATCTTTCCACCTGTCCCCTCTCTCCCTCCACCTTCTCTCATCACTATTAAAGGCCACACCCTCTCACCACTCCACAAGTCCGCTGCTTGGGATAACCTTTGACTCTAATCCTCATTATACTTCAAACCGCACAACCAAGCCCTCACCTCTCCTGCCTCCCGCCTCACCTGAAAAAATATTTCCACGCATCTGCCCATTCCTCAACTCTGACACTACTAAAACCTAGTCCACACACGCCCTCGTCATCTCCCGCCTGACTACTGCAACTCCTTCTCTGTGGCCTCCCATGAATAGCATCCCTTGCTCCCCTCCAATCAACCATAACCTCTGCTGCCCGTCTGATTCACCTCTCTCCCTCGCTACTGCCTCCTGCATCTCCCTCTGCCAATCCTTCACTGGCTGCCCATTGCCCAACAGAATTCAGTTCCCAAAATACTCACCCTGACCTCCAAGGCTCTCTACATAACCTCTCCCCTCCATACATCTCTGCCCTAAATTCTAGATACGTTCCCCCTCACGCAATCACCGCTCCCACAGGACCCTTCTCCTCTGCTCCCCTCTCATCAGCTCCTCACATAACCGTCTCCAAGGACTTCCCCGTGCTTCACCCACACTCGGGAAAAACCCTAACCAAAACATCAACTCTCCCCAATTTCACCATTTCAAAAGCAACCTGAAAACCCACTCTTCAAAGCCTAAAACCCACACGAACCCCCCACCACACACCCCCCGCAAGCATTCTGCCCTCACCTTCTGTCTCTCCCCCTTCTTCCTTTAGATTGTAACCCTCGCGGGCAGGTCCTTTTTTCCCCCTCTTTTCAGTTACTAGTCTTTTTTTGTCCCCATTGTAATTTGTTCCCATTTGTTATGTATTTAAATTCCCCCCAAAAATGTACAGCCCCCTGAATCAATGGCGCCTAAAATAAATAATAATAATAAATAATAAAATAAAAGGGCCCCACCAAAATTTTAAATTTCCATCCATTTGGGTGAATGCTGATATGTGGACCAGCGGGATGACCCGCAGCCCGGGCCCCGCCCTATATTTCAAAATTTTTTGGGGGCACCCAGCCCCCTCTAACGCGCCCGCCACAGACTTCCCTTGAATTCGATGACGCCAGGGCCCCAGATAAATTTGAAGATGGCTCCCTGCCCAGATTTTAGATTTTTAAGGGAATGGGCACCGGGGGGTTTTTTCAAAAGGTACGCATTTTTGGGCAAGATTGTCATTTTAACTGGGCTATAGGCCAAAAAGGGGATAAGTTTTGGGAGTGCCATTTGATGGGAGTTTACTATTTCTGGAAAAGGGGGGGGAAGTTAGCTCAAAAAGGGGACTTGTAACTGGCGTAAAAGGGGGACCCTGATACTTTGGGGATGACATCGCCTTTTATACGGAAGCGGACTGAAGTTCAACTGGGGATTGGGCCGAAATGTTAAGGGGAAGGGGCCCTCCTTTTTGGATTTGCCCCTTAACCCGAGCTGCCCAAAGTCGTCCAAAAGAGTGTGCAAGCAGAGAGGGAAGGACGAGGTTGGCACGTAAAAAGGGACATCATCGGAAAAAAGGAACCCTTTAAAAACCCCTGTCCCTGATGCGGATACCGAAATCGAGGGAGCGAGTCTAATTTTAGCCCCCAAGGCCCTACATAGTAGAACATGGGGGAGAGGGGGGGCGCTTGCCGCCTTTACGATTTTAAAAGGGGGGAGGTCCGGGGGGGCAATTTTACAGAAGCCGAAGGAAAGGAATAAAACCCCCTATCGCCTGCAAAATTACCACAAAGAAAAAGGACCCAAAGTTGCAAACAGGAAAGGGGCCACCAAAAGCGATCAAAGGCCTTTTTTCCGCATCCAGGCTAAGTAAAAGGGCCTCGTATTATGCGGGTTTAGAACTTCATAGGCAGGGCCCCGTCGGAATTGTCCCCCCTCCCCTACAGGGGACGAAACCTTTCCTGGTCCTTATGAATTAATTTGGGGACCCAAAACTCAACATTGAAAAAAATCTTGAGAAAACCTTGAGGTTGAGTTTAGGAGGCAATTGGCATAGCTTGCACACTCTGCCCGGGTCCTTCCTGGTTTGGGAAAAGAGGGTGAGATAGGAGTGGGACACCCCTTCCAGGGAGGGGGGGAGCCACCTAAAACCTTTGTCAATGGGAGCAGGAAAGGGGAAAAAACTTTTGGGCAAAGTTTTGTAGAAAAGAATGGTAACCCCTCGGGGCCCGGACCTTGCCTTTGGGGGAAAGTTTTGATCCTCCCAGAAGCTCCTCCAATCAATGGGGGAAATTTGAGAGCCTCAACGCCTCCCGAGGTAGCCTAGGGAGAGAACAAAAACTTAGGAAAGCACTGATCCTGGTTTGGGAGGTCCCTCGGGGCCCTGGGGTCCCTGGGAAGCGAGTTAAGTTTAAAAAAAAATTGGGGAAAAGGGACCCCATGGCTCGGGTCATATCAAAGAGCCATCGGATTCCCGGGGCCCGGGGGTGGAATTAAACCGCTTTTCCCTAGCTCCTTCCCATGGTATGACTTATTCCCATTTTCATAGAACCATTTTTGAATATGGACACCGCTCAACCTTCGCGGAAAAGTCCTTGAGGGAGATTGGGGTCTCAACAATGGAGCGAAAAAAGTGCGCGGGTTTTGGCCGGAGAACTTTGGGGCCTGCAAGGTTTGAAGGGAAGGGTTTAGGGTCTAGCTTGCTCCCTCCTCCCTTTTCGCCGGCCCCATGGAAATGCAAGTCCCCTCTGGGGAACTCCCCTTGTGTCCTCCCATACGGGGAACTTGGCGTCCCCGACCCATTGTTTAGGTCAAAATAATTGTTAAAAGGGGCCTACGGACCTCCTCCTCAATTCATTTTTTTAGCAAAGACTTTTTCAACCGCCAAGGCAGGAGCGGGGGGGGGGTATGGTTTTTAGGGAAAGAAAACCCGGGCGCATATAAACCCATAATTTGGGCCTATTTTGATCAACATCATCCCAAAGTTGGGGATATTCCCATGAAAAAACCAAGGGAAGGGGTCGATGGGGGGGGGGAATAGAAAGTAAGGATCGATCTTTTGGGTAAATTGGACCCCCACAAATGTATAGGCCATGTTTTTTGATAAGTTTGCGCAATTCTGTGGAGCCTGTATCGGGCTCGGAGGGGTTTTGCCCTGTAGGGAATGCCATGGGATGTCGGGGAAAACTTTTTAAAAATCTCCCCCCAAAAAAAAGAGAGCCCCCCGGGGAAGTCGGAAATTTTGTTTACACACGGGAAAAAAAAAGGGGTTTTTGGGGGGTGTTGGGGGCATAAAACAGTGCACATGTCAGCGGGGGCCCCGCACAGAGATCCCTGAGGATAAAAAACTCCAGGGGTCATTTCCCGATCGGGCCACTTGAAAAGGGGCCGATGATGGGAGAATCGCCACCCCTGCTTTCTTCCGACCACTGAGGCGGAGTAGGCCCCGGGAAGGTCCCTTAGCAAAAGTAAAGGAACCACGGGGCAAAGTGGGTCTCCTGCAAAAAGGGAAAATTCCCGCCTTCAGGGAGCGAAATTCCCCGTAAGAGAGGCGCTTAAACATTTAATTTAAACCCTTTCTTTAATGGTGACACAAGTAATGGCAGGGGAAATAAGGGGGGAAAGTACGCCAGGAGACAAAAAAAATCACAAGACGGGGGGAACACCTAACAAAAAATTCCCACAAAGTTACGAAACAAAGCAATAATTTAAATGGAAAATTAACCCAGAAAAAAAAGAAGATACGACCAAAGTTTCTGGGGGTTGGGGGGGAGGGGGAGGGGGGCCCAAGAGTGTGCTCCTATATGAAAAAAAAAAAAGGGGTTAAAAAACTAAAAAGAGACCCAATGAGCCACCAAAAACCTCCCAAACCCCCCCTATCAAACACGGGGGGGCGCTCTCTCCAGCGCGGGGAATCCCCCAAACCCCACAAGGGAAAGGGCCGCACCAAAGTCAGAGCCCCTTTTTAAACTAGTAAAAAAAAATTAAAAACTCCTCAAAAAAAAAAAAACAGGGGAAAAACCCCCCGTGGGAAACAGTGAATGTGGGAAATGGGGAACCTCAAGAGAAACTACCAAATTGATCAAGTAGCAAGGGTAGGTACAACCCAAGCCAGCCGCCCATACCCGGCTTAACCCCAAACAAAAATTTGGAAATGAGCCCCAGGGAGGGATCAATAGAACCAACCTTACTAAAGGGGGAAAAAGCAATTAAGGGAAGACTTTATGGTTCTTGAAGTAGTTCAACGGTGAGGCGCGTTTGGCGGGAGTCTGGCCCAGCCGGGGTCCCCCCCCCTTCTGCGGTGTCTGAAAGGGAGGAGGTGAGAGGATAGAGAGGACGTCCCGGCCCAATCCAAAATGCGGAACGGAATCTCAAGGCTCACAAAAAGGTAGATTCCTCGGGGTTTTGATGAATACACGGCCCTCTTTTTCAAGAAAGGGGAAGGGGAAAAACCATCGAAAAGGGGTCGCCTTCCCTTAAAATGAAAAGTAGTGGGCCCAGGGGGCGCCTTTTCTGCAATGAACCCCCAAAATTTAATAACGAATCCGTTGCCCCCCAAATTCCCTATGGCCTACCCAGCCTTTGAAAGGTTTCCTTTTGGGTAAAATCTCACGCAACAGATGACTTCCCTTTGGGGGGGGCGAAGATCCTTTGGGGCGGGGGCCCTGGGGCCTGTCCATTGATGGGTGAAAAGGGGGGTTCGCCCAGGACAGTATTAAGATGGATGACAAGCTGATGGGAAAGCTGTCATCGAAACCGTTTCAGCACCCCCACTCGAGTTATTCCGGCGTCCCCTATTGTCAAGTCCCGACAGACGGGCCAAGTCCCGGACCTGAGCTTGAGGACAAAGTGGGGTGCAGGGGATAATATTTGCTGGTGACGGCATGGGTTTTTTAGGGCTCCGCCCTTTCTGTAAGATGTGCAATACTTGTCGCAATGATAGACCTTTTTCTACAAACCCCTTCACCTCAGAAACAGGGTTTGGAAGTCAGCTTCCAGATTTTAGTGAGTTGAAATAATCGGACCCCGCTGAGCGTTCGTGGAGGTGGGGGGCCCGGTCGCCAGATTCCTGAAGAATTCAGGGGGTAGGGGGAGAGATGGGGGGCCCCCCGAGGAAGCTTTAAAAAGGCCCACAGAGTCGCTTGGATCATCCCAAACCACGGGGGGGAATGACAATTCCCCCAACGCCCTTTTTTTGCATGGTGCTATTGGGGGGGCCCGAGCTTGGGGGGAATCTGTGGGGGGCCCCCAAAAGTGGGGACACAGGACAAGAGCTCACCATTTGGCTGAGTTCTTTGGGGGGATAGGGCTTTTATAAGAGCTGGGGGGGCTTTGCACTGTGAAGGCCCAAAAATGTTTCAAACATTTCCACAAAGCCCAAGGGGTTCAATATGGCCTAGGGGACACGCAGGGGGGCCGGGGTGTGCTGTCCCAATCCCCTTAAGTCGAGGGGGTGCAGACCCAAGACGTGGAGCAAGCCCTGGGTGTAGGAGCAGCAGGGGAGTTTGCCGGTAGGCAGGCAGCCAATGCAGGGGGAGCGCACGCTGGGGAGAAAACGCTGGCCTAACTCCCTGCACCGCGTGGAGCTGGCAGGAACAATGGCGGCCCTCGGGTGCGCAGGGCAGGAGCCCGGACTCCGGGTCCCCGCTCGGTCTCAAGCCGCAGGAAGTGCTGGCTCGCTCGTCCGGCTTCTCCCCGAGGGAAAGGGGGCTGCGGTGGCCGCGGTATCAGCTCCCCGGCGGGAAGGTATAAAAAGGCGGCCCGCGGCCTATGGGACGGAGACCCGGGGGTTTTCCCGTGACTTACCCGGTTTTCCCCCGGGGAAGCTGATGGCAGGGTGTCCGCGGGGGTCGCGGTTTTTGTCGCCTTTCGGTTCTTTCGTCGGCTGGTGCCGAGCCCCTCCGTTCTTGGAGGCCACCAAAAGGGGAAGATGGCCCGGGTCTTCAGCGCTACCCCGGGGGTTACCGCACCCCAGTGGGAAAAGGGTCCAGTCCGGTGCCCGGGTGGAGGGCACAGTTTTAGCAGCAGGGGTTCTTTTGGAGGTTGGGCTTTTCTTCCCCACGGGGGAAAATTCCAGCAGGGGAAAAGCTAAAAAGGGGAGCCTGGGAGCGGAGCTCACTCAAACACGTCCATCCCCTGAGCCCCAGGCCACGCCCCCCCAAAGTTTCCTTTTACCTGGGTGGAACACCCTTTTAAATTTATTTATTAACCCGTCTTTGATCTCATAGGGTCCCCGCCTTTTTCCAGAATTTTCTTTTGACCCTTTTTACCTTACAAAACACCCAGTCTCCGTGCTGAAACACTCTGAACCTTACTACCCTGTTGTACACCCTAGCCTGTATTTCTTGGGCCTGCTGCAGGTTTTCTCTCACTATGGGCAGGACTGCTGCGTTTTGTCCCTCTCAGAAAAATGCTCATCACACTTTAAATGCGGGTTTTTTTCCTGCTACAGGCTCTTTTGGTATGTCAAGGGGCCCCCCGGGTGTCTACCATAAGACTCAAAAAATGAGAACCATTGGATGCTTGTGGAACCCCAGATGGAGAAACATTAGGTAGGGTTTGTAGATTCCCCCGGGGTCTCCCCCTCCTTATCCCCCACCTTTTTTAGAATCCCTTTCAGGGGCTTTTAAACCCTGGACCAACCTCGGTCTGGGGAGATATACCCATGTAAGAAAATATAAATTTTAGAGCTGGGCAAGTTTTCCTAGTCACCCTTTGGCTTTAAAGGGGGGGCCTGGCAGTTTTTATCTCCTTTGGGATACCAGTATGGGTGAACATCTGAAACAGCTCCTTCGCTATACCTTTCGAGGAGGTGTTTCTAAGGGGAATGGTCTCGGGATAGCAGGTGGCGTAGTCTAGGACCACTGAGATGTGCTGATGTCCCCTGGCCGACTTAGGGAGAGGCCCTACCAGATCCATGCCGATCCACTCGAAGGGGACCTCTATTATTTGCAGAGGAATTAGGGTGCTCCGAAAATGGGGCCTAGGGGCGGTAATCTGGCACTTCCGGCAAGACTGGCAATAGTCTTCAATCTCCCAATAGATCCCCGGCCAGTAGAAGATGCTCCACCTTTTCTCTGGTTTTCTCCACCCCCAAGTGTCCCCACAGCACATGGGAGTGGGCTAGCTCCAAAACCATGTGAACATTATCCTAGGTACCACCAACTGCTCCACCGCCTCCGTTGGTGTCTTTTTCACCCGGTATAACAGATCATTGTTGACCTAAAAATGAGGTTAGCCCAACTTCTCACCGGGTTCCTGGGGGTTACCATCTACTATCTTTACACTTTTCAAAGCATTTTTCAGGTTTGGGTCTCTCAGCTGTTCAGTACCAAAGTTCCCTCTTGATACCGGCAAGAAAAAAAACTTTAGCTCCGAGAGGTTTTCCTCTGGATCCCCCACCAGGACTGACAACGGAAACATATCTGTTTCTCCTTGTACCTGTGCGGACACATCACCTGTTTCACATATATTATTTACAACCTTATACATAACACCCTGTTCATTCTCCCACAAATCCCAGAACAAGGGAAAGTCACAGCCTGGAATAGCAGTGTGGGGTAAGCTCGCTACGATGGTCACCTCATGTCGTGCGGCCCCGCAGGACATCTCTAGGGTGAGTATGGCGGTGGGGTAGTATCTGGTGTCGCCATGAATACAGATAACCCCTATACAGTGAGTTTGGAGTTGGTCTGGGGCCCCCCAAACCCTGGCCTTTACCGGGTAACAAACCCCCGGAGCCCCCTTGAGAGCTTGGAAGGAGTGTCTTTTAAATTTTTGACCGTAAAACTCCCGGCGGCCCACCCCCAAAGTTCAGAAATCAGTGGAAAATTTAAAGGCCCTTTTTTCAAATAACCCATCCCGCCATATAACCCACAGCCCCAGGGGTTTCCCCCCAAAAATTGGACAAATCGGGGCTGCGGAAAAACGGGGGGGCCGTGGGCTTGGGAAAAAAAGGCCCTTTTTTGGGGTGGGAAACCTTTCCCCCTTTTTTTTCCCCCCAAAACCGTGACCCCTCCCATAAGGACATTTTTTTTTTGGGGGACGGGGGCAGTTTTTTACCTTGTGTGACATTGGTGGATGCGGGCCCCCTGGAGGAACCTTCAGTGGCGTTTGTCCCGTTCCACAAAGGGGAGATTGCGGGAAACCTCACGGGTTTGGGTGGTAAAAGTGATCACAATGCCCGCTAAAATCACCTGGGAAAACTGTAAGACTCTCTGGCTTTAGCCTTTTTTGCGGGTGGGGGGAAAGGGAGGTCATAATTTGGGGCCAAGCTGGCTTTGCTGGACCCGAGCTCCCAGGTGTAGACTCTCTGGACCTGGACTGCCAGGTAACCCCAGTCGGGGGTTGGATCCCCATTTCAGCCTGGTGTAATCCTTGGCATCTTCAACCCTCAGGCTGAAGTAGGCCTTTTGTGGTTCACCGGTTAGAAAGGGGGCCAAGACGTCGACTCTGTCTGTCTCTCTGCGATCCTTTCGAAGGTTCCGAGTTTCAAATTTGACGTCATATCTTGGGTAATTTTTTCACAGGATTTTGTTTAAAACACGCTTGACGGGGGTCGAACTGCTAAACCCGCTGAACCCCCTTTGGGTTTGTAATCGGAATGGAGCTGTTTTCTTAGAGCCTGGTTTACCGTTGCCCTCTTTCACCCCAGCTTTGGGGAAATTTGGGGCGGGTTGGACCCATGCGGGTTCCCCGTGTGCCCTTTTTCTGGCTTTCGCCAAAAAGCTGAGGTTGGTTTTTGGGCCCGGTTTTAGTTTTTTCACCGCTAAAACCAGTTTTGGGTGTTCTCTTGTTTTCCAGTTTTCAGCTTTTTTTCCAAGACATATGTTGGGGACCCCTTTTCTCTGCCCGCTCTTTTTTAAATGCTCGAAAAAACCCCCACCATATGTGGGGCGTACACAGCTCCAAAAATCAAGCATAAATCCTTCAGGCATTGAGACAAAGGCAGTAGTAAGGTGCAAACGGTTCCTTCCGTATGTGTATTTGTAAAAAACAAACGTATGGCAACAACATGCACAGCCATAAACGTAAACAACAAAACAAAACCCCTGCTCGTCTGTTCCCTCTCTAACACCTTGGTAGTAAAGTAGCGTTGGTGTAGCAGGGTGGCCCCTCCGGTTTTTTAAAACCTCTCCCGCCTAAAAGGGTTTGGGCTGGAAATTTAAACCAAAAAACCCGTCAGCTGAACTGTGGGCCTTACATAGGCCCAAATTTAAAACCCGGCGTGGGAAAATGGGGGGTAAGCACCCACTCTGCTCTATGCTTTCTCCCAATTTAAAAAACCGGACCCGGGAGGCTGGAAGGCCTTATAAAAAAAACTTGTGTCAAATGCCCGATGCTTTGACACATATCTACCCAGCTAAAAAAATTTTTCGGACAGCACAGTAGTCCTTACTTAATCTTTTCCCTTTTTACCTCCCAAAAATGCAACAAGGACCAAACGGAAAACAGTCCCCCTTCCCCCATAGCATTTAAAAAAAACCATTGGGCGTCAGCCCTGGGGGGTCCTTTATTTACCCAAACCCAAATAAATATAGCAAACGTAACAGCAATGTTTTTTACTTCCCTCCCGGTCTTTATTTACCTGGTTTTTCCCTTTCCCCCAAGGTCCATAAATTGGTTTAAAGTTTTCGGACTTCTCCGGGGTTTTTGTCCAGAAACCTGGGGTAGTATATAGATCCCGTTACCCGACATTCCCGGCTGCCCGCCTTACAGGGGCGCCGGGCAGGGCCGGACTGGGGAAAAAAAATCGCCCTGGCAATAAACCCCCAGAGCCCACACAAATATCCATTAAAAAATTTTCCCTTGTTATCGCACCTCGCCACTGTCTAAAATAAACTACACTATATAGCTGCTTTCACACTGCGCATTTTTGGTGCATTTTTTATGATGTTTTTGGTGCGTTTTTGTGCAGAAAGGCAAGTAGATGTTTAATGCTGGACATTTCTGCACAAAAAAATACGCATCAAAAAAATGCACCAAAACCGCTCAGATGTGAGAGCCCCCTAACACAAGTCTAAGAAAAAAAAACTGGTGTTGCAGAGATACCACTCTTCACAGAGTCAGGTGTGCGCCTTCAATCAGGGAACAAGCCCACACTGACACTATACCATAAGCACCAACATAACTACATACCCCACTACATTCACATCCCCTGTAGTCAGGTTACACCATCACATGAATATAGCACTGATTCCACACAGAGAGTAAAATAACCCCTGACTGCAGAGAATCAAGGAGACATCATTCTCTGATGGGAGTTGTTATCTTCTCTTTTCTTCTTCTGGCACAATCTCCATGTCGTCTTTTCCTGATGAGTCATTCCCTTCCTATGTCTTTCTCCTGTATCACCAGTACAGCAACTGCAATGTCTTCTTCTCACGGTCATACGCGTCTGTAGAATTGACCACAAATACATCTTAGACTCCTCTTCTTTTCCAGCACTTTCCTATCAATTCCCCATAACAGCGTATGTTAGACCCGAAAAAATTAAAAAATTAAAATATGTCAGATAAGGGCTCTAAATATGGTAGACCCCACCAATTAGAAGGCAGGGCGTATGCAGGCAGGCTAGGGCCAGTATGCAGGCAGGGGACAGGGCCAGTATACAGGCAGACAGGGCCAGTTTGAGGGCGATCAGGGCAGTATACTGGCAGGCAGACAGTGTATAGGCAAGCCAGGGCAGTGTATAGGTAGGCAGGGGTATTATAGGCAGCCAAGGCAGTTGTTTAGGTAGGCAGTGCTGTTTATAGGCAGCCAGTGCAGGGTTATAGGTAGAAAGCCCAGGGCAGGGCATCATTTAAGCCCAGGGCAGTGTGTAGGTAGCCAGGGCAGGGCATCAGTTGCAGGGCAGGGCATCAGTAGCAGGGCAGGCATCAGTAGGCCAGGGCAGACATCATATAGCCAGACAGTGTAATTGGTAGCCAGGGCAGGGGTATCAGTAGCCAGGGAGGGTTTAGGTAGCCAGGGCAGGGTTTATAGTAGCAAGGGCGAGGGCTATTGGTGCAGGGCAGGGTTATCATATAGCCAGGCCAGGGTTATCATTAGCAGGGCAGAGGCATCATATAGCCAGGCAGCGGTATAGGTAGCCAGGCAGGATTATCATTAGCAAGGGCTGTGGCATCAGTTGCCAGGGCAGGGGGGGGGCCAATCTATTGCCAGACAGTATATAGGTAGCCAGGCAGGGTAATCAGTAGTCAGGGCAGGCAGCATCAAGACAGGCAGGGTTATAGGTAGCCAGGCTGAGGTTTCTGTTAGCCAGGGAAGAGGCTCTTTGCCAGTCTGTGTATAGGTAATGCAGGCATGAGTATCAGTAGCCGGGCTGGGCATTCATATAGCCAGGCAGGAGGTATAGGTTAGCCAGGCAGGATATGTAGGGGGGACCCAGGGCAGGGAATAGGTAGCCAGGGAAGGGCATTGGTAGCCAGGGGCAAGGCAATCATATAGCAGGAAAGGATATCAGTAGTCAGGGCAGGGCCTCATATAGGCCCAGGGCAGGGTATCTGTAGTCAGGGCAGGGCATCATATAGCACAGGGCAGAGGTCATCAGTAAGTTTTTGTGCCCCACCCAAGTGGCAGGTCATGATTTAGCCAGGGCAGGGTATCGGTAGCCAGGGCTGGGGCATTATATAGCAGGGCAGGGTAGCGGTACCTGGGGCAGGGCAACATATAGCCAGGGCAGGGTATAGGTAGCCAGGGCAGGGGCATCATATTGCCTGGGCAGGGTATCAGTTGCCAGGGCAGGGGCAATCCATTTAGCCCCGGCAGCGTGGCAGGGCTTCATATAGCAGGGCAGGGGCAGAGTATTTAGCCAGGGCTGGGGCAGTATTTAGAAGGGCAGGGTATCAGTTAGCCTGGCAGGGGCAGTATATAGCCAGGGATGGGGCAGTATATAGCCAGGGCAGGAGCAGTAATAAGCCGGGGAGGGCAGTATATTGCCAGGGCAGAAGCAGTATATAGCAGGGCAGGGAAGGGGCGCGTATATAGCCAGGGCGGGGGCCAGTAGTATATAGCCTGGGCAGGGCTGGGGCAGTATATAGCCAGACAGGTATATAGGCAGCCAGGGCAGGGGAGTATAGGCAGCCAGGGCAGGGGCAGTATATAGCCAGGGGCAGGGGCTGTATATAGCCAGGGCTGGGGCTGTATTTTTAGACAGGGCTGGGCAGGGGCAGTATAGGCAGCCAGGGCAGGGGCAGTATATAGCCAGGGCAGGCAGGGGGCGTATATAGCAGGGAGGGGGCAGTATAGGAGCCAGGGCAGGGGCAGTATATAGCCAGGGCAGGGCAGGAGGCGAGTATATAGCCAGGATGAGGGGCAGT